>SSNR01000048.1:1523015-1567821 GCA_006937965.1 Callopanchax toddi | reverse complement strand
TTTTTTTTCCCCCCCCCCCCCCCCCCCCAGAGCCTCTCACACAGTCAGAGTGAATCTAAGGAATCAATAGGTCTGAGTGTGTATGAGTTCAGGGTGTAAATCAGAGCACTTTGAATGGGTTGCTTGTGAGATTATGTTTGCATTTGATCATTTTCATGACCCTGACACAGCTCGGTGATGCCTGACATGATCATCTGCCTGAACACATTAAAGCTGCTCAAAGTTCTGCAGGCTCTGACTCTTCAAGCACAGTGAAATGTTGAAGAGTAAGTTCATCTCAGGGCTTCAGCTGATGTTCAAGTTTCTTGATTTGAAAAGAAACATTCTCTGGTTCTGATGAATCATCATTAAAATATAGAACTAATTTAATCTGTTACCATCTTAAAACATTGCGTTCCTGTCCCTGTTGCAGGTTTAAAGCTCTACTTTAAATTTTAAACATCTATATTTTCTCGAAATGCCTCTCAGATCGGTGTCAGGGATTTAGAATGATTTAATTAGAGGTTACAGGCAAAAACAGTTCAGTTTTATTACTTTGTGTTTAGCTGTTTGCTCATCTGATTAGTTCAGTGCATGCTTCACTAAGATAGAGGGACTAAAATCTGCTCTACCAAAATTAAAGCACAAATCTGAGTAAATCTCTGAAGGTGCAGTTGTAAAACATTTAAGGGATTAAAATGGTTTTCTCAACATTTAATCTTAAATAATGAAGCACCACTCTGAAAAAACCAAACACACAAACGAACAATTATTTTGATTTCAATCCTGATCTAAAGATGTTTCATAAAAGCACAATCAAATCCAAAGAAATATGACAAATTCAAAAATAGTCAAACTCATTTTATTGTTATCTGACTGGATAAAAAATACTTTGACCTTTAATAACTGTGGAATAAATCAGTCAGAATGTATATTCATCTTCCCATTCTGCAGCTTATTACTAACTCCTTTTGTAGCTTTTTTTCTTTTAAAAATAAAACTCCTAACATTTGAGGAGAAATATATACTGGCCTCTCATCATATCCCAATAGACATGTTGTGCACACTTGCAGAGATGACTTTTCTGCATGAGCTGCACTCAGTGTGTGAAGCTGTGCTCCAAACACAAAAACAGCTACCAATTAGAGGATTGTGTTTGGTTTTGGTTATTGGAGTGAGAGTTCAGGTCATGGTTCAGGTTTGGGGCTGCCAACTGGAGCTGGGATTTGTGTGCAAAGAGGATTTGCAGCACTACAGCTTCAGTCTGGGAAAGAACAATTACAGCAAAATGTGGTAAAGGGAAAGTTAAAGCTGCTCATACTGCATTTCATAGTCCTCCCGTTATTGTGAAAACATGGCGTATACCGTGCTGCCTCGGTATGGAGGTGATATAGTGACAGTACCACAGCTTGGGGCCATTATACTGTAGGTGGGGCTTCTAGAGAGGAGGTAAATTAACTCCCACCATGCCAAAAGAGAAACTTAAAGCCAGCTTCGTTCTGCAGCTCATCAATGTGTAATGATGTCAGCAATGTGGATTTGGTGAAAGAACTACAGCTTGAGCACCACAATATGCGGCTTGTAGGTCCCATCCGGCCCGCGGGCCACCTATTGAGTATCCTTGATCTTGTGGTTCCAGACATAATCTGCACTTTCTATCCACTCTGAATCATTTCTTTTACATCTCAATAACATGTAACAGCTATATTGGTCAAATTGGCCCTTACTTTAAGTGCAGCTTACACAAAACCTTCCTTTCAAATGCTGGGGAGTCGAGTCCTGTCTGTGTCTCTTTTCTGTGCGTTTGCGAGACATCGATGGGTCTTCAGGGTCTTAGATGAAGGAAGTAAAAAAGACCTTTGTGCTCGTTGATGCAACCATCTACGAAGTAACTGCCGTGTTTTGCTTGTAGCTTCACCATGGCTCTTTTTGAGGATGAGCGCTCCCATGGTTTTTAAAGGGCGGGGGCGGGCTCAGGTAGCCAAAGGTGCTCATGATTGGCTCTGTCCTCTAGAGAGGAGTGGTCTTTTCCCTTCTTGACGTCAGAAGGGGGAAGATTTTCAGCCGTTTTAGCATTAGCTCATAACACATTTCCCAAAAATGAGAATAATGAAGTGAAAACTGTGAAAATATTTTAACACTTTTGGGTTTCAGAGACAGTCTTTGGAACAGATATGACTGTTAAAAGATACTTAGGAAGGGTATTTTCCATAATAGAATAGAATAGAATAGAAAAGCCCTTTATTGTCCCTCAGTGGGGAAATTCAGGTGCACCAGCAGAAAGTTACAGGCAAGTAGAGAAAGAACAAATTCACACAAGAACAAAAAATATATATGTACAATAGAAAACTAAAAGCAAAAAGCCATGGCACAAAAAATATGTAATAATACTAACATAGATACTAGTAAAACAATGTACAGTCATCAAAAGTCATTACCAGATAAAGTCGCAGAACTATCAAACTGAATACGGTTACTGTTATGAGGGATGTGCATAAAAAACTGGTTGTGCATAAGAAACTGAGCAAATATAGCAGGATGTAAATACTTCAGTCAAGTTCAGATAAAATCACAGAACTATCAAACTGAATAGGGTTCTTATTATGAGGGATGTGCAATATTTTTGTGCATAAAAACTGTGCAAATATAGCAGGAGTGTACACACTTAAGCAGTCTGTTGGGAGCAGTGATGGTTATACAGTCTAGGGAGGAAGGACCTACGATAACGCTCCTTCCTGCATCTAGGATGCAGCAGCCTGTCGCTAAAGGAGCTCTCCAGTTCTCCAACAGCATCATGCATGGGATGGGAGATGTCTAACACTAATGTTATTTTTGTCAGAATTCTTCTGTCTCCCACTGTCTGCACTGTCTCTAGGGGGCATCCTAAGGCATAATATTGGACCTTTAAGCTGTGTATCTTCTCATTGTCAAATTTTAATAGAAAAGAAGGCAAAAAGTCTCATTAAGATTCAAAGCGTAAAGGAGACAAACTACCAACAAAGAGGCAGTTATACAGATTATTCTTCCTGACCTGATAATAATGCCCCACCTTTACCCTGAAAATCATCCAGGACATGTTTGCTGTCATTCCTCTCGTCTTTTGTAATTCTTTTTCCATTCTGTCCGGAGTTACTGTGACAGTGGAACAGAGCACGATAAATTATTCTCCTCATCAAATTATTTTCCTTTCTCTTTTCACGCGGTGCTGAAACCAAGTGCATACATCAGCACTGAAACTCACAGGCGTCCAGGAGTGGAGTGAAAGTGACAGGCGAGGGGAGATGGGCAGACAGCAGCTTTCTCAGTTTGTTGAAGCAGTCTTAGATATCCATTCGTCTGTGGTTCTACGCCACTGAGTCACGATCTCGGTGTGTGCACATTCTGGACCACCTCTTCTGTTTCCCTCTCCTTTGATGTCCATCTGTTTGTTCGTCTAGTTACAGCGCTGACCACAGTCTTCAAATAGATCCTTTATGGCCCGGAACACCGAACGCTCTGATCCATACAGTTAGTTTTAGAGTCCAGATGCTCTGACGTTGAACATCCATGCTGTTTGTAAACTCACGGATCTGCAGCACGCCTACAGGTTGAACATCTTCATTAGAAGCCTATTGACACTAATCAGAGATGACATCCATTGGCTCTCTGGCTAATTTACAAGATTTATTACACAAAGAACAAAGTGAATAATCTATTTTATACACCGGGGCTTTTCTTCATAAAGACGACACACATGACAGGCTGCCAAATCAATTATCTTCCTTTTAATCAAATTTTATGCTGTCATCAACGAATCTGGAGTTAGTTCAAATCTTTAAAAAGTTAATATTGTCTTGTGGAATATTGTGCATGAACCAAAATGGAGATATACAGTTTTTTTTTTTGTTTAAACAAGCCCAGTTACTTGGAGAGAACACTTGAGTAAAATTGTGATGAATAATAATGTAGGTCCATAGCAGAAAATTGCAGAAATGAGAAGGAAAATAATCTCTACTTTCCTCCAACTCGAGGTCCGTTTTTTTCCTTTCTTTTGTGGCAACAGACCACTCCAGATTAGTTCTTGTTCTGCACAGCAGAGCCTGGCAAAAAATCTCTTGCCAGCAGCGATGGGAAGGCTCATTTAAGTTCCTAAATCCTGCAGTCAACAGCCACCCATCTCACTGCTCTATTTCTGGCCTTGATTACAATTCGTGTGCCACAGTGTCTTGCTCCAGAGGAACAGCCACAAGGAAATATTCAATCACATCTCTGGTTGGATGAGACCAGTGAGCTGGTTTTTTCTTCTTCCATTTTTACTAGTATGGTAACTTGTGTAGGGACGTCATGTCTATTTATTTATAAAGCTCTTAAAAAAATAAAGCTGCACCAAATATCTGTACAGCATATGGTTAAAACAATAACATCAAAGACAGATAACAATAAAAACTTGGTTATACAATCAGAGATAGGTAGTAAAAGGTAATAAAATCCAAATATATAGTTATTAAGAGTAAAAACAGTAAAAAATACCGGGAACAAAAAAGAACAGTGAGATATAATTAGAGATCACTTGAGGACAGATGGATAATTAATTGGATCCCCGTCCTGTGTTCGGTCCTGTATGTAAAACTAATCAGGAAGCCTATAAGGAATCACTGGTTGCCACTGGTTCATGCATAATGAATTAGCATAAAGACGTTGCAGCATAATCTGCACATTACAATGGACTGCTCGTGTGCAAATAAGTAAAACATTTTAAAAGACAACGTAATGTTTTATTCATCGTCTCTGTCAGTAGTAGCAATCATTTTGTTCACCTCAACAACATCCACAGAGCTGTGTTTAACAACATTAAATTGTAAAGGGAGACTGCCATTAGAAGCTGCACTTGTCTAACTTGGCGCTGTTTTCCTCCATAATGGACCTGAAGGGCTACTATGTGCTTCACAGGTCCACTTAATGGTGTGCTGATCTTTCAGAGCCCATTACTCAGAGGATCCTTGTCATTGGCCTTGCCCTTCTCCGATTCAACACTGCTCACTCACCGGTAATGAGACGAACCTTCCTTATTTACATCAAGTCCTGATTATGAATGCAGAAGAAGCAATAAGCGATAACATGTCCACCTCTCGCTGCCTTTGCGTCTGACACCTGTAAGTGGGAAATTATTCACATGCAGACACGCTGAGCTGGTCTGGTTGGATGCAGACAAATAATGTTTACTGAGAGCAGCTAACAGATCTACTGGCGTTAAGAAATATTTTCATTCCATCAGATCTCAAAGAAATCATAATTATTTACTAGATGGCTCATCCAAGTAGTTTTATGATGAAACACATTTCCTGCATTTCCTGTCAGCTGCATTTGTGCAACGATTGAACTCGAGAGAGACGGAGACGACAGCATTTCAAGAAACAAGAAGCTCTTAGTGAGTGCTGATGTGGCAGGACAGGGCTCTTCTATGGATGTCAGATTTGTTTTAGAGGTGGTGCAACTTAAAAATAATGACCTCCAACCAACAGGAACAACACTAATTTAGAATGTGATTTCGAGGCTGATGCCAGGGACTGAAACAACAAACAACAGGTCGACTGCAACACGATGTGTGTCTGTCAGCAGGACTCATAACGCCAAACAAAAGGAAAGATTATTATAGACTTTTCCTTTCTTCTTGTAGGTCTTATATTTTAAGATAATGGTGGTTAATGATTTTGTTTTGATTATTAGAACCAAACAACAATTTCACATGGGAATACATGTTTTATTCAGGAAAATATTTTCCTTTAATGTTATTTTTTTAATCCTAAAGGCACACTATGTAACTTTTTTTTTTTTTTTACTTTTTATTTTCAACACTATGTAAGGGTCATATTAGCACATACTGGCTCAAGGAAAAGATATAAAAACACTATGTAACTTTTTAATATTTTAAACTCTTTTCCTTGAGCCAGTATGTGCTAATCTGACCCTTTACAGGGTTAATGAAAACTCACTCAGCTCCATCTGCTACTTGGATCCAGAATACCACGTTTGCAACTTCTGAGTCTCCAATCCGGTGCGCTGAAGTCTCACAAAGTCACGTATCTCGCGAGGGTTAGGCTAACCCAATGTGGCTAGCTGATATGCTAGCGCCAGAGTCAATGGCATAGATTTGCTCTTGACATCATTAGAGACCAGGATAGGACATGCAGGGGGTGAGGGTGTCGAGCGTTTGCCAAAACAAAAAGTGCAGATTAAAGTGATTCGTTCTGCTCCCAGGACTTGCCCAAAGTTACCATCACCAGGAAAATGCCTGATGGCCAGATCTCTCCCAGATCCAGGGCAGGTGCCATCGACATAAGCGGCTCAGCATCGGCCGCGAGGTCGATCCAGACATGTATGACTCCTTACCCTGGACACAGGTCCGTCTGTGGACTCTGCGCACAGCAGCAAAGCGCCTGGTCCACTGGGCTGCACGTATTATTGGGGATGCAGCGCTATTTCTGCACCCTTGGATCGATTTATTGGTGAGATCAATTCAATGATTGCTGGTTTTGGTGTGGACACGTCACCTCCATCCATGCCAAATCTACGACCATGTGTTTTTAGTAGGGCCGGGAATCGATTAAAATAAATTAACTAATTAATCGCAAATCTGAACTGAATTAATCGCAGTTAATCGCATTTAAAAATTAATCGCAATTAATTGCATTAAAAATTAATCGCAATTCATCGCTTCTTTTCAGAAAAAATAAATTACATGTAGTTTACAATGTCCATCCATGAAATATGCCAACATGTTTTAAAAATCATTTTTAAAGCTTTTATAATTTATGAAAAAATGCATTTAAATTGCATTTCAGTTCAAAACAGTTGAAAAACAAAAATTCCTGACTAAAACTGGACAGCCCCTAAATACAGTACTTTATAAAACTATTTGTTTATTTTATGTACAATTTCAGAAGGGTGTTGTTTTAAAATAGTAATAAAATATTTCCAACATGTAGAAACACTATGAGAGAATCATTTTTTGCAGTGTTCTAACTGACCCACGGTCTGCCTCGTTTTCAATGAGGGGTCCGGGTCACTCAGGTCTCTGTTGTTTAAAGACTAGTGTGGGAATGGGATCGCCTGGGTTCGGTACTGGTTTTACTTTTCAGATAGGGGTAGGGTTTCTCGTACCGAGCCGAACTGAAACCTCCGCTCGGACCTCGGTGTCAGACCGGGACTGGACCCGTAACACCTGCTCAGTGCTGAACTGAACTGAACCGGACCGTACGGCGAGAAAGAAGCAGGAATAAATCTAAAGGCTAGAGACTGTCCAGTTTCACCGCCGATTACTTTCGGTTTTCACGGTGAAAAGAGCGGAGAGTTCCGCGACCGGGTAGACCGGTGAACTGATGACATCCGAAGAAGCAGGTAAGGCGGGCTGGACCCATACGAATGATAAAGGGAGGATATTGACACGGGCTGGGAGCTGTCTGTGAGTCTGGGCAGCAGGAAATCAGGCTGACAAGCGCTCCGCCTTGCTTCAAACACAAGTTGCGTTAATTACGTTAATTTTTTTAACGCGTTACGTCTTTCAAATTAATCAAGCGTTATTAACGCGCTAAAGTCCCGGCCCTAGTTTTTAGCTCATGATTCCTGCACTTTTTCAGTCTCTTCCTGCTTGAAAACAGCTGATTTCTTTGAATGAGTGATGAAGCGCTCCAGTAGAAAGCAATGAAGGCTGAGGAGACATTTCAACAGTTAGATGTTTCTGAGCAAAGACAATGCTAACGTTATTATGACTGACTTAAAATGGACATTAGGGGGTGTTAAAAACAAGCCAAAAATGCATAGTATGCCTTTTAGTAAAAATTAACCCAATACACCAACCTTAACATACCCACAATCTCTTTGTCTCATAGCTTAAGAAATATGAAAATCTGCTTAGAAACGGCTCACAAGCCTTTATTCTCTTTTGCCACAAAGCTGCAGTTAGACTACAGATGGACTAATCATAAAAAAAAGCCAACAAAATAATCTCTTTAAACATGAGAGTTTTATAGATTAAGAATGTTCTGTCCTATTCTAAGCAGCATTTGTGGTTGCAGTTGTTATCACTGTCCATGCAAAAAAAGAGTGTTCATAAAGTCAGAGGGTGCTGCATTGTGTCTTTGTAGCTGTAGAGAAATCACATGACAGAGTATCGAGAGAGGAGCTGTGGTGAGGAAGTCTGGAGTGGCAGAGGAGTACGCTAGAGTGGTGCAGGACATACGAGGGCTGAGACGGTTGTAAGGTGAGCTGTAGGGGTAGTGGAGGAGTTTAAGGTGGAGGTGGGACTGAATCAGGATCAGCTCTGAGCAGGGCCGGACTCATTTTAGTTTCAGATCGGCCCACTTTAGGCTCGCGGCCTATTATTATTAAAATCATGTAGTCATAACCTTACATGTTAAGTCAACAACAGTTAAGTCAACAGTGTTCTGTAAAGCCTTGTAATTCAGTGTATTTTTCTAAAATTTTTCCAATTTATTGCAAGAAAAGGTTGCTTCATAAAGTAGGTTTACTTCAACATCAGGTCACGTCTCCAACATTATTCTTTATGGCATCATTTTCAACAATATCAGAATTCTATTCAGATAGGTGTTCAGAGATATCAAGACCTTAAAAATGAAATAAATGAATTAAATGTGTGAATATTAAAAAATGTGAGAACACGCCCCACCCTAAAACATTAATAAAGGCCTGATTAGTTCTCTGGTCTCTGGAACAGCATTGTTGTCCAAAGACATCAGGATTTCTTTCTCAAATGAACATAAATGCTGAAAGTTTCTTTTTGGTCAAACTGCTCCTGAGGCTGATTTTTATGAATTTCACAGAAACCATAAGCTCAGAAACGTTTTGATGATATTTTCATATTTTTCCCACGTCTTTCCTGGGATTTTGAATATGTTCACTCACCCATCAGTTTGGTGTTAACTGTATTTACAGAAGGAGGGAATGGGGGGTGCACATGTCCATAAGATGACAAAGAAGACTAACCAATCCAATCAATGAAGGCAGCCAGTACTAGCCAGTCAAAACCAGAGTAGGGCAGGGCTTTATGTGCCTTTGGTCTGCTGTTGTTGGTGGAGGCTGTGGCCAGACAAATTAGGTTTAGTGAACCAGGACACAACGTCCCTAAATAAGCACCTACACTTTCTAAACAAACAAAAAAAAAAAAAAAAAACCCCAGCAAATGACGATTTTCAATACTTTTAAGTGAATTTATAGAAAAACAAACCCAAAGTCACTTATAATAAGTTGATTTGGCTGAACTGTGTTTGCAGCATGGCTGTAATGGAGGCACTGTAGACTTTCCTCAGTCGATACAACACTCTTCCATACTCCAGCTGTTTCATAACTTGGCAGCATGAAGATAAAGCAAGCACAAAGAAACACATGCTCCCCTACACACACAGTATCAGCATGCAAGCACACACTCTCAGTGGTAATATTACAGCTCCTCAGGCTGTTTCTATGGCTGTCTCTGACCCATGTAAAGAATATAAATACATTCTATGGGGTGTTTTTGATATGTTGGAATGTTACAGATAGGAGAAAAATCAACTTTTAAAATGATAAATAAATCTGACAGTGTCTATAGTGATGCGGGCGCTGTACCGGTCTGTCGTGGTAAAGAGAGAGCTGAGTTGAAAGGTGAAGCTCTTGATTTACCCGTCGATTTATGTTCCTACCCTCATCTATGGTCACAAGCTTTGGGTAGTGACCAAAAGAACGAGATTACGGATACAAGTGGCCAAAATGAGTTTCCTCTGCAGGGTGTCTGGGCTTTCCCTTAGAGATAGGGTGAGGAGCTCAGTTATCAGGGATGGACTCGGAGTAGATCCACTGCTCCTTCACTTTGAGAGGAGCCAGTTGAGGTGGCTCGGACATCTGGTAAGGTGCCTCCTGGATGCCTCCCTGGTGAGGTGTTCCCAGGACATGCTGGAAGGACTACGTTTCTCGGTTGACCTGGGAGGGCTTAAGGTTCCCCATCCATCCTCTCCTCAGTACATCCTGTCTCCACTGGAGAAAAACACCCCCAAATAATGATGTTTCCACCCCCGTGCTTCAAGGTTGGGATGCTGTTTTTGGGATTAAGTTTTATTATTTATTTATTTTAAAATGAAGAAAGAAAAAACCAATTACAGCCAAAAACAGAACAATATGCTTTGAACAAAATAATGCATTAATAGAGATAGAAAGTGTGAATAAATGACAAACTTAATAGGAACCAACACCAACTCTATCCAAGGCGCCTCCTCCAGAGCTTCTAATTGCTGGTTAATGAACAAAGGACCATCTTCCAGGTGTACCATGGGAACTCCTAACTCCCTGTCCTTCATCACAAAGAACTGAATCATTGGCCATCCAGTTAGACTTGATTCAGGCTTTTTAATGAATTGCTCCATCTCTGTCATCTGACTGCTCTTTTCACGATCTACTACACTTTATACATTTATTGCTCAGTTGCATTATGTGCCACTGATTTCTGCTGTTTCAATAATGGTGGGGCTTCATCAGAAGGTCACATCATTATTTTCTCTTTTATGCATTATGCATTTTGCTCATATAGAGCTCAGGATTACTTCCTATTATTTCTTTACTTTGTGCAGAACCTGACAGCAGAGACCAAACAAAGGATGTGGCAATAGCTAATAAAGATTAGCAGCTGCGGTTTAATGTAGGTGTGTTTCTCTTTCATAATACTTCTCTACATACGTCTTTTTCATAATATTGCAGTTGCGGGGTCTCTAGAATCCACCAGGTCCACCACACAGCGCACGCCCTCTCAAGTTACCCTCCATGACCACAGGGTCAAATTTTGCAATGAATTGCAGAGATGCATGGAGCAGCATAACCGATGTTTACTGGAATTTAGACATCTCTATCTGACCTCAAGGTACCAAATAAATTGCAGCTATCCAGTTTCCTTCATCATATAATTTGAAATAGATCTCAGAGAACTCGAAATATGAGTTTGCAAGCCAAAAGAAAAGAAATACAGAAACTGCACAGACTGCAGTGTATCGGATACGTAAATTTTACTGTGATCCTTTCAGATTAAATTTGACAGATTGCTGAAGTTTAAATCTGTGATTTCCAGTGAATATGTTTAATGATGTTTTGTAGAAATAACTGCTTAGATTGGGTTCCTGAAACAAAAGTCCTACATTTACTAAAATAGCTATTTGTGGTCTAAATCTTACAAAACCATTTTTAAATGACAATTTACAGAGTGAAACTGTTATGGAAGTTTCTTATCAAGCAATGAGATATCAGTTTTAAAAGTTTTAACAAAGTTTATTACTTGTTAACAAGGAGACGTTACACCACAGAGGTCTGAGGAATAAAGTCTGACCACAGCAGTTCTGAGTCTGCTTTTAAAACCCTCCTCTTGTTCCCCCCTCCCCTACCCACCATAAACCCTACCCATCCCAAAAAGAGTGGAATTCTATGTTTTAGCATCTGCCCCTAGGGGGGTCTCTTAGAGGTAGAGGAATTTACCCCTCCCTGACAGGAGACGAAGACATCTGTTTACTACCCCCTGATAAGGACAGGAGATGGCCCCTTCACCGTAGGAGGCAGAGACGTGTTATCAGCTGGATTCCAACAGGCTGGCATTTTGTTTGTCATTTAACTAATCATTATAGAAAAAGAAAACCTATCATATAATTTTACTAAAAGTAACTAACAAAATTCCACTACAAAACGCTCTGTTCATAAAGCTTTAGATCTGGGTGGACAGATATTCTGAGTTTTGGGGAGAATGGGGGCATTGGGTTAGGATGATTTTTTAAAAATACTTTGCAGAATTGGCCTTGCAGCAAATCCTGGCAGAATATCATTTATTGCTGGAAAAACATAAATTAAGTGGCAGTTTATTGTCTGCATTTAAAAACATTCTCAGCAACCTCCTGCAACTATAAACACTCTACAGTAAATGGCAAAAATCAGCAAACAGATCATTAACAATTTCTGCAACTTCTTGTACTTTTGTATGTTTTAAATCAAAAATATATCTGGTGTTCATGCAAATGGAATTTTATAACAATTACATTACTTTCAATTTTGCATTCTTAAAGTAAAATTGTATGATTCTTTTCTTGCACAAAAAGGAACCAGTGCTGTCTCTAGTGCAACCTGGGTCACTTCTAGCAGGAACATCATCATATAGAAGAACTGTTATAACATATTTGTTCAAGACTTTTTAAAGATTGCAGCAATCACTTTGTGATCTGTCAACTAGCTGCAACCTGATTCATCCAGTCAAAATAGAGAAACTTTCCAATAAAGACTTCAATAAGTCTTGATTTGTGATTCCCCTCTAAATTTAACATTTTATAATGGAATGCACACAAAATATTAATGGTGATTTTTATTTTATGTCACTTACCCCTGCACTGTACTCTTACCTGTAGGTGGCTTTAGTTTGATCATGTTCCATTGAATTTGTGACAGAGGCTTCACTTTCATTCAGTGAAGAATAACAATAAGTTCTCTCTTATTATTGTGATTGAAATAAACTGTTCATGATATCTATGGTATGGCTTCAGGCAGAGGCTGAGATGTCAATGCCACAGTGATATTTTAGGGAACTTAGTGTTTTTTCCCGAAAAAACTATACACAATAAAATGAAATACATGCACTGGACACAGTTATTGTCCCTAAACTTGAATCCAGTGAAGTTTCTGCTTCACATTTAGGAGCTTTTAATAACTGAGAATGAAATATAAGAATATTAATAGGGTATAATCCCATAATAATAGTCGGTGGTCAACATAAATTCTGTAAATTAGTTTAATCTCTTAAGGACTGAATGTATTCAGATACTAAACATAATTTGCTCTTTCCTCGGTTATGCATAAAAGGAAAAAGTTAATATTTTGGTTGTTCATTTCTCCAAAATAGTTATTAAATTATGAGGTGTTGATACCTCACAGAGTCAGTCATCCTCAGTAAGAATCAAGTAAAACATTTGTGTTGCTTTTCAAGAGCTTTCAATGATAAAGTAATCAAAAACAGTGATAACCTGCACATGATGCGTCTACCTTAGTACATGTTGTATGTGTGCAGCTGAAATCCAGCCAGGATGAGTGTCTGGAGATGGATGGCATATGGATCCTTGACTGCAGTTAAAGGCACTAAAAACCTTTCATCCTTTGAGACTGAGAGGTTTTTTTTTTTTTTAAAAAGGGCTTTGCTGTGATGGTGACACCTGGCGTCTGAATGTGGGAACATGTTTAGTTTTTTTTTGGTTTATCAGTGATTTATTTATTTTATTATTTTAATTGTAAAAGAAGATCAAAAGATTTTTTTATTATGCTCATCTCTTTTAAATCACTAAAAATAAAAATAGTTGGTATTTCAATTTAAAAGCACACACGCTCTGTTCAGTCTACTGATGTTTGGATGTTTGACAAAGGGCTGTATCCATAACACACTGCCTTTCATGCTAATGGAACCACCTGGTCATCTTTTTAAGCAGTGGCGCTTCGTCAGGGTCAGCAAGGCCTTCTCTGCTGGCCTAAACTTACTCAGGAAAGTAAATAAACTTTCTTTTGGTAAATATTTTGAAATAAAATCATTCTCCCTGGTCGGCTCTCTTTATGTCACGTTATATCCACATGGTTGCACCGCTCCCAGTGTTAAATACTAAGGTTAGGGTTTTATCCAATCAGATTTCAGCTAGCTTGTGTTGTCAGGCTGTATGGAATCTGCTTGAGGCCTTCAGAATCAACAGAACAGTTTGCTGTGCACTCTAAGTGAACAGACACAGTCAGCTTCAATAGCCAATCAGCTCTCGAGTCTGTGACTCCTAGGCCCGCTAGCAGGTTTGATGCTGGTGTTGACAAGAATGCGTCCTGTGATTGGATCAGTGCTGTTTTAGCCTGAACGGCTAAAATATCTGAACTAAACTCAGAGATTTGTTAGCTACTGACAGCTATCTGTGTTTTTTTAACCCACAATGGCTGAAGGAGGAAAAGGGGTCCTGTTCCAGCAGGGAAAACGGTTTGTCCATCATTTTCAGACAAGGAACTATGATGGTTACGGTAGATAAATGCTGGAAATTATACTGCTGGGAATGCCTGTTGCTTGCTATGATGTGGAGGAGATCCATGTTGGTGAGTGCGCACTGGGCATTGCCCAATAGGCCAGTCCATGCCTGTCACTTGACCAGCCTATTAAAGGTGATGTAATGTGTGATTCTGTATGGATTTTGGAGCTGTGGTGTGATGGCATTATGAGGTAATTTCATTCAGGTTGGACTAAATAGGAAATCACTGAAGGTCTAGGGGTGAAATGCTGCCTGTCACTGTTTTTAAGGAGCTTCTAGAATATTTTTTGTCAAATCTCCACATTGACCAGCCACAACCATTACACGCACTGATCATAAGAATCAAAGGTCTCATGTTATTATCTGCACCTTCACTGTTGGGATATTTTTGGGGAATGCAGAATGCAATGAGATAAATTTAATGCATTTTTATTCATGCTAGTATTTGAAATCTGATAACAACAAACAGGAACTTATGAGCAATCTAATAACAGTATTACCTAAGCCACATGTTTACATTTAGTCAAAAAAAGCTGAGTGTTCATGCACGCTAATCTGTTTAAGCCTCTCATAGGAAACTTTTTATTCTATTTCTACTGACTGTAGTAAATTGTTTCTATCAAAAAACTTCAATATTTCAAGATAACACAACCATCATACACAGAGCAGAAAAAAATTAAATTTTCATCAATGTGTAAATGAAGTTAAACACTCCTCCATATCCAGCTTAAGTCATGGCTCATTAAACAGTTTAGATATACAAACAATTTAAAAATTCTTGTTGTGCAGAACATACAGTACCTAATCCCTTTAAAAACCAGCTGATAGGGCCGGCATTATAATGGAGAATCAGAGGATCTGTCTTCATCAGGGGCAGATCTGGAGAGCGTTTCTATTAGCTCACTATCAAGATGGGGGACTGTTAGGAGGAAACTATGCATGTCAACAGATAAAGAGCATGCACCCAGTAAAGGATGAAAAGCCTTAATCAAGTGACAAGCACTAACGGTGACAGGACGCCGTCATCGCCCCATGCGTCACATTGTAGGAGATTAGATCCAGGCTCTGACAGATTGGCACTTCCTCTGTGATTTTCATGATGAAGAAAATATATTATATTACCCCGCTCTTCTTTCCCTTTCCAGGCTTTGTTCTTAATCTGCAGTTGCTCTCAGATTTTTGGTCATTATTTTTCTTTCATCTACAGACACATGCTGTTCTTTGAAAAATAACAGCATTAGAGCCAGCCCCAGGGGGATTACATGCATACCCAGCCAACACTGTTACGTTACACAATATAGTCACGGCAAAAGTGAAGAGTTCAAGTGTTTGACGACAATTTCATGCAAAATATTAAATGTGTAGAAGCATTGATTGTCCAATAGTTGCTTTTGGTCCAAAACGTATGATTGGCTGAGGTTTTTAGAGAACTGCGAGGATACCACCTCATTAATTTCTTTCCTTTTAAAAAAAATCATCACAATATATTTATAACTACACAATGTTAGAACGCTGTTAAGAGGCATGAAAAAAAAACTTTTAAAGCTAATTTGTTTTGCTAATTACCTATAGCACCTTTAAAAGTCACATTCTGTTATTTAAATAACCACTAGAACACGTCTTACTAAGAATAATTAACAGATCATCCTAAAATTCTATCGCAGGCTGCAAACATTTTTTTCAAGCTGTATATTGCTTGTAAATAAACATTCTCCTTATTAAAATTTAGCACTGCAACATCCTTATACAGTACACACAGCTAAGCAAATTCTGCTGCACCTCCATAAACACTGAGATGAAGAGAAACTATTTCTGTGAACTCAACATACACACAACCACATGAAACCTTTATGAGATGTTGCTGAGTGTGGAGTGTGAAACAGAAGCCTGCCTACTTCATCCTGCTCACAGCTGGAGGCTTTCTTTCTTCAGGCAAGGTCAAGCATTCCTCCACACACAGTCCTGCAATGGGAAGGCAGCATTGAGAGGGGCCGAGGCTGCAACTGGATAAACTGTCAGTTCAACATCTCATTCATTTTGATTTTGATTTTGACATTTAGATTCTATAATTACATCTTCTTACACTGCAGGACCACTACAGTCTCCTCATAAACAACCAAGTGCAACTCAGAGTTTTCTGAAAAAACACAAATATGCATGGACTTTGTGAAGTGTCCCAAGGTTTTACTATATTTAAAACCTTATTAAGTCAGGTAATGTCCCACTGAGATTAAGACTCTCTTTTGCAAGGGAGACCTGTAAGGCAGCTGGGGGTTCAGTGTCTTTGTGGCCGGGCTGGGGCTTGAACCCAAGGCGCCCACATGACAAGCAACCTCTCTTCCCCTAGGCGACAGTCCCCCACAGTTGCTGTATCCTACACACTGCTTGTGCTGATTCAGCAAATGTGAAGCATTGCATGGCTGACTCAGTTTCCAGAGATCTATATATTTTTTTTTTCTCTTGTCAGTTTAGGCAGATAGAAAGTGAGTGTCTTGCTACGTCAGAAAATATTTACTCTACAACAGGAGAGTGTGGCACACTTTTGCATACTTTCTGCATCCCTTTAGTTTAGATGCATCCCTGCTCAAACACGCCTGAATCAAATGGCTAAATGCCCTCAGTGCCCGGTAACGAGCCATTCATTTGATTCAGGTGTGTCGGAGAAGGGACGCCTCCAAGAGTTCCAGGAGCTCTCAAGGACTGGACTTGGGCACCCTTGCCCTAGACTCATGTTTATTAATCTGTACACTCTCAGAAATGAAAGGACAGAATTGTACCTTTTTTGTCACTGCGGTGGTACCCTCAAAAGTACAATTTTGTACTTTTAACTGCAGGGTTGTACCCTTTAGGGGTACAAATTTGTACCCTAAGGTACAGGTTTGACTAGTAAAAGGTACAAACTACAAAGGTATAAATTCGTACCCCCAGTTAAGGTTCAAAATGGTACCCTCAAAAGGTTCAATTTTGTACCTTAACTGGGGGTACAAATGTTTACCCTTGTAGTTTGTACCTTTTACTAGTCAAACCTGTACCTTAGGGCAGTGTTTCCCAACCTTTTTTGATTTGCGTACCCCCTGAGCCATTTTCTCAGACTACAAGTAGCCTACCCCCTTAGTCAAATGTGTTGACGATTCTTCAAAAATAGAACATACTACTATTATTAAATAGAAATCATTTTATTGATGCTCCCTAACTTGAACATTTAATTCTCAAACATTTGATTCTTTTCACTATTTATATATAGCTCAGAAACAATCATGCCATGAAAGCAAAAAAGCAATCTGAAAATAAATACTAAATAAAAAAGGTGAATAAACCTTTTGTTCTAACCAACACTGGAGCTCATTTGAACAAGTCTAACTGTCCTTCATGTAGTTATTTCAGAGGTCGCGCTATAGACTTTTTCGTCATTTTGACTGACAGGGTTCAAAAATTTTGGTCATAATCTATTTTTATCCATCACTCAACCTAATAATTAAAAAACCTATACTAATGACATTTTTAACGACATTTAATTTTCATTAATTTAAAATAATATATATTATATTGGCCGTTTCATCCTCTACTGATTGTTGTGGAGCTGTGAAGCGCTCTGAGTGACAGGTGCATGGCTGCAGCGGTGAACGCTCAGTGTGACAGAGATGGAGCTCAGAGTTCAGTTTTAAGAGGAACATTTAATGAAAACATTTAATCCAACGAGACATCAGGCAGGAAATGTCATGTTGTTCATTCTATCAGACAAATATCAGTGGATAATTCCTGCTGAACGAGCAGGTTATGAACCTGCGGTGGTCAGAAGCTGAAGGAGAGCCGGTGACGCTGGGATCGCGCAGTTCTGTGCGCAGTTCGCGTGGAGACAATAATTGATACACACCTGATCGCAAATAAAGCACCAATAACTGCCGTTATAATAAATATCTGAAGACGTCTGTATGAATAAACTGTGATCTAACCCCTAAATGTGACATATTTCTGTTCAGATTCTCATTTTTATTCCGTTCAGAATGGGGGTGGAGGTGAGGTTACTGTTGTGTGTGTGCGCGTCGCGCGGCCCACAGTCTGAAATAGTGTCTTAAATTAATAATTTTCCAATTCACCAGCTGCGCTGCCAGGTTTCCCGTCTCCAAATTATGCTTTTTATAAATCCCAAAGTTTGCGGAGAAATTGACTTACGCAACTTTCAGGCCTGTTTTTAGCGTGAGAGGCCGCTGGTATCTGCAGCGGTCACAGAGCGAGGGAACGGCCATTGACAGCTGCAGAGCCTCGCTGTCATTTTTACTCCCAAGTAATGCGAGGTCTATAATGGTGCGTGCACACACAGGTGTCTGCATTTTAATCAGTCAAAATGACAGAAGCCCTTTAGATTTTTCTGTCAAAGTTTAAAAAAAAAAACGGTAAATGACGGAAAATATTCAGTTAACTTGACCCCTGTGTTATTTATGCCTTTTTTTTTGCTTTTTGCATTGATAAAAGCTGGTTTATTATTCATTATTCATTAAGCATACACATTCCAGCACTTTATTTTGTATTTTACCAGGGCACAGTGAATGCTGTCCAGTAACCATTAACTGGGAAATTAAATCTTACATGTTTCCACGTACCCCCTGCTCACGTACCACTAGGGGTACGAGTACCCCTGATTGGGAATCACTGCCTTAGGGTACAAATTTGTACCCCTTAGGGGACACATATGTACCCTAAGGAGTACAAATATGTACCCTAAAGGGAACATATAAAGGGAAATATGTACCCTAAAGGGAACATATTTGTATCCCTTAGGATATAACCCCCAGTTAAAGGTACAAAATTGTACTTTTGAGGGTACCACCCCAGTGACAAAAAAAGGTACAATTCTGTCCTTTCATTTCTGAGAGTGTAGGTCAATCCTGGTTCTCTAAGGCCAGTATCCAGCATGTTTTAGTGGGTTTCCTTGCTCCAACACACCTGATTCAATGGTTGAATGACCTATGCATGTCATCAAGCTTTGCAGAAGCCCTTTAATCACCCACTGACTGAAATCAGGTGTGTTAAAACAGAGAAACCTCTAAAATTAGCTGTGGAAGACCAGGATTGGACACCCCTGATGTAAAGCAAGTCTCTGACGTGTTTTGTTGAAGTAAGGAAGATAAACTGAATCAAAACCCTCAACTTGTTGCCTGTTTGCTGAAAACAGAATTCAACATGAATAAAAACCTAACAAATTAAATTTCAGTCTGTGGGTGTGGGGTTTTAATCCTCCTCCTGCCATTAAAACACCTCACCCTCTCCTCCTCTTTCTGCCCATCCAATCCTTTATTCCTAATACCATCTGTTCCCACTGTAATCTCTTCCCACTCTTTGATTTCAGCCTACTTTCCTTTGCTTTACTGACACCCCAGTGTGGATATTGAAGAAGGCATTTCAAGGTTGTCTCTATCTTTGATCATCACACAGTGAAACCCATAGGAAATATCAAATATTAAACCATCTGAGCTCTTCCTATTCTTGCTCTAAGATGTCATGTGGTGACAATGCATGGCATCAAGTGGATATGCAAAGCTCCAATGATTCAGATTTTCCGTTGCTGTTCCCAGGAGATCATCTTTTCACTTCTTTCAGCTTTAGAGTTTGGGAACCTCGCCCGACACAGGAATCTAATCCAGTCTGAAAAATAGGACTTATTTTCAGATTATACCTGGTGATTTCATGGAGAAGAGGAGGAAGTAATTAGACAAGTTGGGGTGAAACTTTTCAGCTCTTCAACATTTAAAGGCACTTGAGCTTTGAGGTGATTTATGAAAGTTTTCAGGGTTATCGGAGCACTTTGTATCTGAGTGTTTGATGTTTGGGATTTGTGGGAACATATTTACACTCAATCCACATGACTTCAACTCATTATTCCATTTCCCCCCCAAGCAGTATGCCTTTCAATAGGTTTCTGCTAAGAAACAAGTCCTTTGCTTGTTTGTTTCCATACAGCAAAGATAAATGCACCCTTTTCTGTTAGGGAAACACACCTTTGTTATAGAGCTCATCTTTCATGTTGAATGAGCATCATACCCTGTTGTACGGGGAGGACACTAACTTGTGATGAGCAATAGTCCTACTCAGAAATGTACTCTTGAGTCATGCATCTTAAACAGATGAGATATCTAAAAATCCAAATGTAAATGTTTTCCAGAAGCACTGAGGACAAATCAAATTAGGGAAAATGTCATGAAACCAATAGATGATTATATTTGTTCCTCTTTCCAGGCCAAAAGCAGGATGATAAGTGATCGTTAGGGTTATTATTTTTGTCAACTGAGAAATATGCAGAAATTATCTTTCACTCTTCCTTCATGATTAAAGTCATTGCAAATGAGACCACACAGAAAACACACCCAGCTGTAGTTGTGTTTTTTATTCAGGTCATGTCCCATTGAGATTAAGAATCTCATTTCCAAGGGAGACCTTAAAGTATAAGTTGAAGTCATTTTCTATCAGAAAAGGAATTCAGTATTTTGTAACCTGAGACATTGTTTTACAGGACTGATTACATAAAAATGTATTAACACATTCTAGAGTAACACAATAAAAATATGGAATAATGGCAATAAATTACACAATAATGGATACTTGATCTAAATGATGTAAAAATCTTTAAATTTATAACAGTTTAGATGAGTTATGGACAATTATCCCAAAATAAATAACTTTGAACTGATGGAAATCTCCTAAAATCTAAATTTGGGTTTTAGGATAAGGGAACCAAGGGTGGATTTAAGTCTTAAGATGTTTGGTCTTAAATGAATCTTCCACCAAGAGCAGGAAAAAAACATGTTCCTAATATAGACAAAGACAGGACATGTCGCCCAGAGGTTCCAACAGGTGGCCTTCCCTGAAAAACTGTTAGGGATCACGGAAGACAGGTCAAAGGTCAACTGGCCGCTGGCAGGTTTTCATCCTTGATAGCCCTCAGGGGTGGTAGCAATCTGATCTGATGATCAGGTCAAAATACTTGTCATCAAGTTCTCAGATCAATGAGTTTCCATGGAATCGGAGACTGAGACAGAACGGCAGATAATGGGTAGTTCCATCATTGTGAAATCGTCGCTCATTGGTCAACAAAATGGAGGAACTGAAGTTTTGTGTCAGAGACCGGGGGGTTTGTTTGGGAGAGCAGTGTCTCCCGTGTTCGTGTAGACATGATTTCAGACTGCGTTCCTGAGGGTAGGGCTAGTCTTCTGTACAAAATTATACCTAATCTTTAAAACAAAAATAATTGGTGACTCTAAATTATCCCTAGGTGTTAGTGGGGTGTTGTTTGTCTCATTGTGGCTTTGTGATGGACTGGCAACCAGTAAAGGGTGTCTCCCACCTCTCACCTGCTGGAGATAAGCACCAGGTCCCCATGACCAGGGTCCGACCAAAATTACATTTTTGACTCAAGTTGGCCGGTAGATGATAAAATCTACTGGTCAAGCATATTTTTTACCAGCTAAAGTTCTAAATGATTTAGATCTACCCAAAACACGTTATTCTTTAATATGTTATTATGTTAGATCTAAACAGAAAGGAATGACAACTTTTACAATCATTAATAAAAAAACGACTTTTTAGTCATTTCAGATTATTATTTTTTTGAAATATTTTAATGAACTCTTTTATTGAAATCTAGTCAGACTCCTTGTTTTCTCTGTCCATGAAATCTGGCCTCCTGCTTCTGACAGTCTTTGTGCCACGTACAGCCTCATGTGGGTCAAAGTCCCTGTAGCTTCATCGTCTTATTTCCTAGGACAAATGAGTTGTTACGGTTCTTCTTTCTAGCGTACTGGTGGAGAACGGTGCAGCTCATTTGCGCAGATTCCAGTGTTGTGCAGAAATCTGTTCCCCTGAAATATTTTGTTCCCCTGTGTAGGGAGCAGATGATTTTGTCAGTGATTAAAACAAAAAATAAATAAATAAGAAGACTAAAAAAATGTCAACTTTTATTCATTTATTTACTAGGAACTAAATAAAGTATCAACTTTGACATGACGACGTGTTGTACAAATCTTTTAGAAGTGCTGTGAAGTCCGCGGTTCGGCATAGGGGAACAGAAAAAAATCAGGGCAACAGACTTTTGCACAACACCTGTTGCGCCCTGTAGCCAGCGTCAACAACATCTCCACCGAAATCTCCAGTTCCAGTTCTTCAGATGGAAGGATGGATGGATGGACTGCCAATCACTTGTGAGGATGAGCAGAAAATAAGTTGTGACAGCTCTAGGACAATCTATACAATTTATTCCCATTTAGACAAAGAACTTTACTTGAAACTAGCTTGACACCTTAGCAACAAACTTCTGCCTCAGTGAATCTAGGTAAAGTTTACACAATACCTTTAATGTGGTTGACAAAAACTTGACCAAATATATTTTTTATTTATTTTGCTATGAGACAGTTTCTGCATAAAGCATAAAAAGCTGCACTTTTTTTTCTTCACCAATCCTTTTTGAAGCTGTACAGTAAAGCAGACTCAGAGAATCAATTTCATTTCTGAAAAAAAGCTGAAGACGGATGTGACTCGACGGTCACTCCAGAGCCACTCTCAGAGGTGAGAAAAGCTAAAGAGGTGGTGAGAGTTCATTTAAAAGCGCCATGGGGAAATGTCACAGTGAGCACGTTATAACTTCCTGCTCCTCTCGCTGCTGCTGCCAGAAGTTAGCATGCTAATGACCAGAAAGTCATGTCAATAATGTTAGTCATGCTACATGCAGACCTAGGCTTGTGGTTCTCCTGCAGCATGCTAAGAGTTTCCCTATGAGAACGTGGTTCTCCCTGTGAATGCTAAAGCAGATAGAATCTGATGAAACATGAAAGTTTTAGAACATATTCCTGCTCTCTGTGGATGTGGAAGCAGAAGTCTGTTCCAGGAATTTGATCACATTTCCAAACCTTCTGAATGTTAAAATGTTATGTTTAGAACAGACTCTAGTGCTGACAACAATTACAAACACAACAGTAAAAGGTTTTATTAGGGTGGTGGTGTTTTCTAGTTGGTCTTTTGTACTGGAATCCAGGAAGTCTGAGGGGAGAGGTTAAGATCAATGGGGGGTTGCCAGAGGGTCTTACTGTGAGGAGGATAATGGCTGTTTCCAAGGTGAAGGCTGTCAATCCTGTGAGTCGAGCCTGATATGGTGTGCAGAAACAGGAGGACCCAGTGCGACCAGATAGATGGAGGAATCTGAAAAACTTGAAGTAGAAAGGAAGGAATTGGGTGTCAAATGCTAGATGATTGGCACAGGGAAGGAAAAACAACACAGGCTGTTAGTCAGGGAGTCAGTCATCAGCTGATGAAGTTCAGCTGTACCTGTAACACCCTGGAGCAGAGAGAGGGATGTAACAAACAAACAAAACACACACCAACACGACACGGAAGATGACAAATGTCTAATTTGAAACCAGAAACAGATAAGCTCCAGTTTTTTCAGATAGTGGCTAACCCCGTCACATCGAGTTGCTTAGTGATGTGTACTCCACTTTATTGTATTGTTATTCATATTTTTGAAGTACATTCATTTTCATAAGCTTTACATAGCTGTCAGATTAAAAAGACGAGCTGACTACATGTCATGAAGTGAATACCTGACTGCCAGGTGCCCCACAGCCAGCCACACACAAGCACTCCTAAAGGCGTTTATTATAGTGTGTTTAAATCGTTGTGCGCCCCAAGATCAGGTATATAGTATATGTACTTTTACTTGTATCCAGCATGGTGTACCATAAGGACAGTATATTAGAAGAGCTGTAGTACCAAATACAGTTAGAGACAGTGATACAAGCTATAATATACTGTACACTGTTAATTTTCTGACTGTGTTCGTTTTTACATCTAAATCTAACTGTGTATGTACATTAAACCCAAAATGCACGAGAAAGCAATGTTTTGAATCAAAACAGTCCCACAACCCCTCCCCCTCACCTCGGATCTCCTTCCACAGCCACAGCTCCATCACCTGTGACTCTTCTCTCAGCTGGAGGAGGGGGAGAGTGCTGTTGACCTGCTGCAGTGTTTTAAATCACAACGTCCCCTCTGGTTGTTTTGCCCGAAGTAAAAGGTTTAGAAGCTGCTCTTTGACAACCCACACAGGACTAGCTCCTCTCTGTTCAGCAGTGTTCTGTGGTAGAATCCAGCATGCTGACGGACACGATGCACATGATTGACAGATAGAAGAATAATTGATTTGGTCCCAAAACACCAAGATTAGCAGAGAATTTTGACAGCTTTGGCTGAAAAACAATATAGGCCTTTTAGTTTTTTTAAAATACATTTTTGTTGCTCCAGTTTATTGAATCATATCAGGATATAGAGAAAGAAAGGATAACAAAAGGATGATGCTTCAAGGTTGGAGCAGTGGGTGGGCATCAAGGGATCAGCTCTCCAAAGGTTCCAATCATACCTTGTCAGCATCGGGGGACCTCTGCAAGACTTCCGTGTCAGGCACTTCCCTCTGAATACACTGGTCCATGTTTGATCCAGACCCTTCTTAACTGTCTGCTTGACATCAGGAATTGCACGGATTTAAATTTTCTGCATTTCAGCAGCAGGAACCCCTGCTCGAATCCTCTTGAATCCTGAAACTAAACAGGTTAATGCAACAGTACAACCCAGCTTCTTTCAGCTGAGGCGGTCATCCAAAATTTAGCCCCTCCTGTCTAAAAGAAGACTGAAACGGTGGTTCATGTTGTTATAACATCTCAAATGGATTACTGCAGAGGCCTTCTTTTGGAATCAGGACTCTATCGCTCTTTGAAGTTTGAGTTTTAACTGGTTCAGGCAAACAAAAACACATTTGACCAAATCTGATTTCCTGTCACTGGACTTATAAATTAGGTTTTAAATGATTTCATTTGTTTTTAAGTCTCTTAACAGTTCTGCCCTCTCTTATCTCTCTGAACTGCTGCAGCCAGACCTCCCGCCTTGCTGTCTGAGATCAGCAGACCAGAGGCTTTTAATTGTTCTAAAGACAAAATCCCAGATTAGAGGTGATGAAGCTTTTTCTGTATGTACTGTTAGACAGGCTCCCTCACTTCCTGTTTTTCAACCAAGTTTTAAACTCATTTGTATGGCCTTCAAAAATGTATCGATGTTTTCAAAGTGTTTCATAATTGTACTTCTTATGGATGTTTTCATATTTTTATCTTTTGCCCTGTGCATCCTCTTATGTTTGGTTTGTATGCAGCACTTTGGTCAGTTTTTTACTTGTGCTTTATGAATGAAGTGGATTGGAAAGAGAAGAAGAAAAGTAAAAAGAAACAGGCCTGTGAATATTAAATTTGCAATCTCATACATAAACATAATCATTGCATAGTTTTTTTTTGCAACATATGCTGCAGTAAAGTAACCTAGCATTTTAGCTATGGAATTTTACAGTAGATAATTTTAATAAAAAGCAA
The DNA here is from genome assembly GCA_006937965.1 of Callopanchax toddi. NCBI lineage: Eukaryota > Metazoa > Chordata > Actinopteri > Cyprinodontiformes > Nothobranchiidae > Callopanchax > Callopanchax toddi. The sequence continues at coordinate 1,542,401 of SSNR01000048.1, read as the reverse complement.
AACCCTGCCAAGATTTTGATCTAATATCAGTTTGTAGTTTATATTTTTGTGTAAACGTTGATTAAATAATCCATAAAACAACAAATAATTAACGTATGAAGAGCAACTAGCTGTTTTTTGCAACATGTTGCAAAACTATTTCAGATTATTTTCTCTAGAATGTTTCTCAAAATTTCTAATTCATACAAATAACACTGACACAAGTGCTGTAAACATGAAAATACATCAAACAACTGCAGAGTCATCTAAATATTTCTGCAGATGGCAGAACTCTGACTGATACTGAAAGTCTGAGGTGTTCAGAGTAAAAAGAATGTTGACAGTACAGGACCCTGTGGTGCTCCTGTGCTGCTGTGACCTGATCAGACACACAACCCTTCAGTCTCACAACCTGAGGTCTGTTTGTCAGGTAGTCATCATTAGTCCAAGTGATTTGAGAAATCAAAGAACGTGATCCTCATGGAGCTGCCTGCTTTCTCCTGATGACTGTGGGTCTGTAACTGCATCTCCAACCTCACTGATAATCAAACTGCAGAGATGCTTGAGCCTCCTGAGGGCTTTGATGATGTGTGACATCAGGGCAACAGGTTTATAGTCACTAAGGACAAATGGATGAGATTTCTTGGGACAAGGCAGGATGTCTTCCTCAGCACTAAAACCGTCAGGATAAGGTTGAAGAGATGCTGCAGTAGCTGGTCAGGCCTTGAGGACTCTGACTGACACCATCTGGACCTGCAGTCTTGTTCTGGTTAGGTCTTTTAGATGCCTCTTCTCCTGACCTCTATAGACAGACAGGCAGGAGGTGCCTGTTCTGATGTTTGCCGAACGTTACCAAAAAAAATGTCATTGTGTGAGCACATAATGACAATAAAAAGATTCTTCTTCTTCAAAGAGATGAACAACGTTTGTAGCTTTTTCTCTTTTTTCACTGCCTGTCAAGACTCTAATGTTCAGCTTCATTAATAAAATGCCAAAGAACAACCAAAGGGTGAGATTAGCAAACATACACACACACATCTACAGCAGCTTGTTTCAAAAATGTTCATTTTAACATATCTTATTATTCTGTATCCAATTACAAATCATTGTTCTGTACACAGAGAGGTCCTATTCTTCCCCAGCCCTGTACTAAACAAACTAAAGAGCATTGAATATGCTTATTATGTAAGAAAATTAAAGTGATCACTGTGATGTGGAAACCTTTCCAGCCCTCCCAGCGGTTACGGCAGCGCAGACGTTTAATGGGAGTTCACAGACCGAACAGGTTTTCTCTCGGTTGTAATTAAAGCTTTTCAGAATCGTAGCCCAGTCTTTACAGAGAATGTTTCTTAATTGCTACCTTTGTCGCAACATTGCTGCTGTTTGAAAGGATAATAACAGCTGGTCAAAGTAATTGTTGCTTTATGAATTAATTTGCTCTGAAATGTTCCTTCTAAAAACTGGTTATTGTTGTGCACTCAAAGCTGCTGCATCTCATTACACAGATGCTGCAGAATTAGGTTTAAATGACGAACAAAATATGTTAATTTCCTCCACAAAGAAAATTGAACGATTATAGAAAAAAGGCAATTTGCAAGCAGACTGGGCTTTCGAACCCCACCGAACGTAACATTAGACTTAAATAACGTAATGAAGCTCATGACCTTGTATATCTTTGAGCTTCTCTTTCAGAAAACAGTCAGTTGCTCTGGCCGATGACAGTGACTGAAGCCTGTGATAATCAGAACTCACTTTCTGGGCATAATGCGACCGTGTTTTGCAAACCTTACAAAAAGGACATTGACCTGATTGTTTCAGTCATCATGCACAGGTAGACACACGTGATAAATATAATGTACATTTTCATGCTAATGCTAGCTAAAAAAAGCGATCTTTATAAGTGAATCCACTAGGCTTCTTTTTGCTGCATTTTGTTGGAGACTTTTCTTTTCAATTTATTTATTAGTAATTCAATGTATTTTATGTATTCATTATTCATTTCATTTTATTAATATTTAAGGCCTAAGGCCAATTTTCCACTTAAAAAAGTAAACAAAAGAATAACAATTTTATACTTAGTTAAAATAACAGAAACATGTTTGAGTTAATAAACAAAAGTTTTATGGATTCAGACACACTTGGAAAAAATCTTGCAGAATCATAATTCTCCAGGCCTGAAGAAGACATGAAATCTGATTTACTTTCACCAAATCAAATTCACAAATTACAGTCTGATTAACAGCCTTATAACAACGAGTCACTGGTGCGGATCTCCTTTTGCACTTCTATCAAAATGTGATCCAACAGAAATTAATCTTATTAAAGATTTCATTGCAACAGACCACTAAAGTGGTTGAGTTACACCTCGCGTCAGTGCGTTATTTTTCTGAGCACCCAGTAGTTTTACAAGCCACCAAAAAATAAAATCCTCAAATGTAAATTCATTCAGATGGGTGAGCTTTTGCACTAACTGCATGTCAAATCAACAACTGTGGAGAGAATTCTGGCTCATTAAACAGGCTCTTTGTGCTGGCATTAATAATGCAGATGCAATGTGAGGGCCATGATGTGCTCAAAGACCTGCCATCTTGTTAATTCATCATTAATCATGTGGGGTAAGAAAACAGCCTCTGGGTCAGTTGACCCGTCTCTTGAGGGGAAAGGGTCAAAAAAGGGCTTTTCTTCACTCAGATCTTCAATGAATCCGCTTGTTTCAGAGTGGTGGGGCATAAAATACTTTCCAGTAATAGAAGCACTCAAGTGCAACACTTTATTTTGTGTATACTGTATACTTTTATATGTTTTCACACAATGCTCATCTCCTGCTGCATGTCAATAATAATAATAATAATAATAATAATAAATTTAACTTATATTGCACTTTATATTTCGCAATCTCAAAGTGCTACAGAGCAGAAGATTAAAATAACTGAGTCAAAGTTCATAAAACAAGTTAGATAATAAAAGGGGTGGCTACAGAATAAATCTAACAAAAAGCTTTTCTAAAAAGATAGGTTTTTAGATTCTGTTTAAAAGCATCTACAGTTTGTGGAGACCTTAAGTGGACAGGGAGGGAGTTCCACAACCTCGGAGCAGCAGAGGAAAAGGCCCGATCTCCCGTGCTGCAGAGCTTGGTTCTGGGGGTTTGAAGAGTGTTAGCTTTTACAGAGCGAAGGATGCGTGTGGTCGGGGAAGTGAGGAGTTCCTTTAGGTAGTGGGGGGCTTGACCATAAATGCACTGGTGGGAGAGGAGGCAGACCTTGTATTCTATTCTGAGTGGGACAGGAAGCCAGTGAAGAGCTTTCAGAATGGGGGTGATGTGCTCATTCTTGCGCACCCTCATCAGGATGTCAGAGGATCATTTCCACCAAACAGTCCAAACTTACAGTTTGTGTATCATAAATCAGTCAAATAATAATCATGTCTAAGAAAGCTTTAGTGTTACAAAGCAGTAAATGTAGAAAATATCACTCTTTAATAAAGTTTTTTTTAACCTAATCTCTAAAAATAAGCTTACTAGACAAAAAGGGGGTCGATCATGAGTTGAGAAAAAGGTTTTACCTCCAGACTTGAGTCTGGTTTTGCTCCCACACAGCCACTGCCACACTGAGTGCACTTCTGTCAGCCAAGGATAGACATTTTGAAAGCTTTTCTGACTTTCTGCCGTTCCTTTTTCCTCCCACCTGCTTCTTAAACTAAAATCAATGTTCCAGCTCTTTCATCCTCTCTGCAGATTACCCCAACCAGAGCAGAGTTTACTATATCAGGAGCAGCCAGACTGGCATTTCTTTCGAGCTGCAGCACCTACGGGAGTCTCCGTAACAGACTCAGCTTCCCTTGGGAGAGATAATCCTGGGCTTAAACCCCTGGATTCTGTGATTAATGATATGTATAGTGGTTGTGACCCTTGTTCTCTTGCCATGATGCCTCGTGTTGAACAGAGGGAGCTTTAGAGAGCTGATGAGAGCTGATGACCTGTACAATTATGCATGGGTGCAGTGGAACAGCCTCTGGCAAACAGACAAGGAGCCATGGGACCTTTATTAGCAACGAGACCTGTGCAGAGCTGTTTATTAAAAGAACAAGCTCCAGCGTGGCCATGGATAATTCTAAACACAACTGGTTTACAGAATTCAGATGTAAATGTTAAATTGTGGTTTGATTCTCTGATATTTTCAGTTGTCACCCACAGCTGGTTGCCGATCTGATTATTCTTTTTATTTAAGTTTGGATGGTCTTTCTGATAACATACCTCACAGGTGATGGCAGACATTTATACCCACATTGTTTTGATTAAATAGTGTATATAAAGCACTGTGGCTCCAATGGTTTCAATAGGCAACAAAAACCGTCTTTTTCACCACAGCGATGGGTTGATTATCCAGAGCAATAAACCCGATCACCCATCTGAAATACTTTGGACTAATTGCTGTCTTGTAGAAACTTCTCTTGTCATTAGAATTTCCTTCAAAGTATGTTGGTTTAACAGTTAGCTGGGTGAACTTGTAGCTAAGTGAACTTTAAGACTCTAATTTAAGTAGTATTGACTGTAGCTCTATCACTGCAGCAATTAAAAAAACCTGAATTGTAAATGTTGCAAGTTGCAACTGAACCAAATACTGCTATATCTGAGACCAGGGGCGCCCACACTAGGCTTGGGTGGTATATATTTTGATATCGTCAAAGTTCCTCCACATTTTCCCAGCAGTGCACGGTATTACCGTGACCAGGGTTGGAATAGGACCATAATTCAACCCGGGCATTTTCAGTCAAGGCTCCCACCACGAGCACTTACAGCTGATGTTCGGTTTGGACGGCTATCGCGAACCCACCTGCAGCTATATGAGCTTATGCCGCAACAAGGAAGTGCTGAGGAAAATGGGGGGTGGGGGGTGGGGTGGGGGGGTGGGGTTCCCGCTGTTGACTGAAACCCTAAGTGAGCGCAAACACACCCGTGGCCGTACGAGTGCTTATTAAAACAAGCCGCTTGGATAGCGGGCTGCGTGAGCACCGCAGACCGGCCCAAAGTCACCACCGGCTCACTGGCAGTCCCGCCCTGATCGTGCATATTTTTCATGACTGTATTGAAAGAGATACCATTGCTATTTTTAGACACCAGTTGTATATGGTATTACCATAATACCGCCCAAGCCTAGCCCACACTTTATCACCTCGCAAGCTACTTTTATAATGAGCAGGTCCATGTGATAGACCCACCTCGTGAGGTCATCTCGGGGTGTGTATCTGGTGTTTGGTGCTTCAGACGCTTCATACAGCGTTTGTTTCTGCTAACAAATGAGAGCTCCTTCACATCACGTTTAACGGAGGTATTCATGGAGCAACTTCTGCTGCTGTAACTCATTCTTCAGCAGGTGGGGGGATTACTGTCCCACAATCTGCCAGCAATGCCTCCCCGATCAACTGGTCGATCGAGATCCCCGTATTGGGCACCCTTGCCTCAGACATATTAGGATGATGGTGTTTTACAGCTGCAGTATTCATGGCTGACCTAAAACTACAGGGTAGATCAGCAACAGAGATTGGGAGCTGAGTGCGGTCAGACACTCTGATATCAATCAATTAAAAGATCAGAGAGACCAGATACAATACTTCATGTGTGGTGTCCAATCCTGGTCCTTGAGGGTTGCTAACTTGCATATTACAGATGTTTCCTCGCTCCATTCAATCTGATTTGCATGGCTGTATTAGCATGTCAAGTTCAGCAGAAGCCTGCTATTCATCCATTGGTTTAAATTGGCCAGCAACGTATAAAACATGCAGGATGGAGGTCCTTGAGGATCAGGATTGGACATCTCTGACTGAAACAAAAAAACTATCTGAGAGTTGTACATTTCTATAACACGCATATATATATATATATATATATATATATATATATATATATATATATATATATATATATATATATATATATGTATATTAACAGTGTGTGTCTATGTAACTGTAAGGGCTGGGATTTTAATGGTTGCTTTTCATTTAGTCTCCTTGATGTTGGTGTACCAAAGTAAAATTTTCTAATGCAAATAAATCAAAGTTTTGCAGCAGTAATTCTAGATGTCCCTCAACATGGTGAAAAAGCTTCAAGCTGTTCTTTCAAGGTTTTTACGCTCAGTGTATTAAGACCATTAAGTCAAAGGCCACTGGTCCAGTGAGGCGTCTCAGTTACTGACAGATAAAACAGTGAGTGGACTGTACAGCTTCCAGCTGTGAGCGTGTGCAGCAGGGCACTGCTGACAGAAAACATTTCTGCTCAGTAAACCTACTCATGACTGGAGCAGTAAAACTTAATGTTGATAATACTTTTACTGACTATCACAAAAAATTCAATGGCTCTTTGTCTTTTGACCAAGTGTCATAAAGTGGCCCATGAGTATCTGCTTTAGCATTTGGAACTACCCCATTATACACAAATAGTCTTTCACTTAAATATCAGATTATGGAGCAGGGGTACAGCTACATCTGTCTTTATCATAGATAAATATGTAAGGTGAATGAAGACGCTATGACATCACCTCCTCATAGAGATTTATTTTAGTTGTGATCAATGATGCAGCTATAGGTGGACCAAATGGGTTATTGCCAAGCCACTTTATGCCAAGGCTCATTCAATCAAATATGTTTTTTTCTTTAGTTTTAAACTTTTTTGGAGCTTCTGGCTCTTTCCTAGGAGCTGGTGCAGCATTTGTGTGTCAAGAAACTTCTGCAGCCATATAAGTGCATCTCCCCGCAGCAGAATGTGAAGCTCATCAGTGTCTGATTGCGGGCTGTGCAATCTACCAGGGCAGCACCGGTCCGCAAATGCGCGTTTGGGCAGAAGGATCTGATACGTGTGCATGATATCTGATATCTGCGCACTGGTGCACCAGTTATGTGCACCCATGGATATAAAATCCCCCCCAGCAAGTTTAGGGTCTATACCAGTGGGACTCGCCAAGAAAACCTCCAAAGGGAGGCAACCAGGAGGCATACTATTCAAATGCCTCAACCAGCTTATTTGACTTCTTTTAATGAGGACAGTCCCGTACAGCTGAGCCTAACACCTGATACAGCAAAAGTACTCAATAGGCGGCTGCATCATGCCAACCTGTAAGTCAGATATGTTAGTTTTACTTATGGAGCAGTTCTCTCTTCAGGATTGCTCGTTTGCTAGTAAGAGGGGCGGCATTTAGCTCAGTTGGTAGAGTGGTCGGTCTGGTAACCAGAGGGTCACCAGTTCAATCCCCAGCTCCAACTGGGTTAGATTGTCGTTGTGTCCTTGGGCAAGACACTTCACCCAACGTGACTGTGTGTGAATGTTGGTGGTGGTCAGAAGGGCCGATGGTGCAGAATGGCAGCCTCACTTCTGTCAGACTGCCCCAGGGCAGCTGTGGCTACAGACGTCTGTCGTAGTTTACCACCACCAGTGTAAATGTGTGCATGAAAGAATAATGGAGCTTCTGTCAAAGCGCTTTGGGTGTTTAGAAAGGCGCTATATAAATCCAATACATTATTATTATTATTATTATGAGAGGGCAGAGGCAAGAGAAAGAATGGCACATCATCACCCCCACCCTGCATCCCCTGGACCCTTTTTAAGATTTGTTTATGAGTTACCCTTGATATAGAGGAATCTCAATTTATCTGCTTGTTTCCAGATCTTGCTCTTTTGATAATGATCCAAATGACCAGAGCCTCTTTTCCCACTTGTGTATTTTGCTGCTCAGTTTCTGGCCTTGGGACAAATTTTCCAAGTAGAGTGACTGTACTAAGGATACTACACTGATATTACACTGTAAACATGTATCTCATGTCCTGCACCACATTAGTTTTCTCTAGAAAAATTTTCACACCAAAAATGTTACTTCAGACTGGTTTAGCCCACACTTCTCCAGGTTCACTGTGATATCTGCCTGCTGCTTGGCTTGTGACACGTCCCATATGAGCACACCATCAATGTGGCACACTGCCTGAGAGGCCCTTCAGAACAAGTGATGTTCACTGCTGGAAATGCTCTGGTGAAAACATAATTCCAAAAGGAAGTCCTTTGAAATAAAACTGCCCAAATGGTCTGATAAATGAGGTGATGAATGTGTATTTGGCAGATTTATCTGATAGTGGCATCTGTTAGAAACCCATGTTAGCATCACCTTTGCTAAATCAAACTCACATGCTCACGCCGCCACTGAAGTTAAGATGAATTTTTCTCTTCATAACGCCTAGTATAGTTTTAAGTCCACACAAATTCTTACAGTTAGTTTTTCTAAGGCACCAGCAGCATCCTTGCACACCAATCAGTTGCCCATGCGACTAACCAGTGTAGTCCATCAGGTTAGCTTCACTCCTTTCCAGCATTACCTGATAACTAGACTACTCATTGTACATTATATATATGGAATTCAAGCATAAAGGCTAACAATCAGAAGAACCATACTGTCATTATACAAATGCAACTATCAAAAATATAACAGGTACATTTCAACTGTCAGCTTTGTGGATTTTGATAGAACTTTGTTTTTGCAGAGCAGAATTTGCTGTGGTGCTTCTGAAACTTGAGTTAAGTGGAATTCTCATCCACTCTAAACTCAAAAAATGTAAGTACTTGTTTCAAATGTCATAATTTCACCGTTGAGCAGATTATCTACTAAATAGTTCACTGCCGTGGTACAGCAATGAGAAGTGACGAGTCTGTTTAAAAAGGCAGCAAAGATTAGCGAGCAGACAGCACCTGATGGGCTCAGCAAAATGCTTTTGTTCTCTTATCCAGAACCAAATGATCAGTGCGCCAGAAAAAGACAAATACCACTCCAGTGATAATCTTTTGCAAGTTTCAGTCAAATCCAGATGTCCCTTTTTTCTTTTTACAATGATCCAAAGACAAATCTGTTCCATGATTCTTTTAGATCAAAGTGTCTGTTCTCAGTAAAATCCCAGTAGCCCAATCAGACACCTATTTCCACCGATAAGCCTAAAGTTAATGACCCTGTTTCTCATCTTGGCTCCTCCCTATTTTCCTCTGGTGATGAGAGTGAGCGCTTAATCTCCAGAGGAAGCTGTCAGAACATGATGAATGGGACCCAGAGTTTGGCTCTCAAAACCTGCATTAATTTTTAAGCACAATTACTTGAACAGAAATTTTTTTAATTTAGCAATGGAAGATGGCTACGGAGGCACACAAAAATCTTGTGCAACTTGTGCAGAAAACAATGTGTCAATGGGTGCAATCTTATTGGGAGAGTATTGTTTTGTCTTGATCTCCAAACCAAATAGACAGTGGTGTTGATGAGAGGCTGATAACCTGAGTGCAAGATGTGGTTTGCAATCAATGCCCTATTTATGCTTTGCCTCATCTCCTTTGATCCAAGAATTAACGAGACACTTGAAAGGAACAATTATCAGGTCCCACGGTTCACTTAAATGACTGCTTTGCACAAAGTTACCTTGGTTTGTGCTACAAAGGGAGGTTTCTAGTCTTTTACTGTCTGCTGTCGAGATTTCAGTGAAAGAGGCTGAGGGGAGAGATAAAAAAGACTAAGTAGGCTGTGATAGAGCAGCGAGGGGTGAATAATTAATTAGGCTGAGTAATTGTACAAGCCTGAGATGCACACAGCAGGCCTGTAAATATAGATGCTGCAGACTGATAGATGGAAACGGACGAGGAAGAAACATTTCAACAGTCAAGTCCATCAAAGGTGCCTTCTTTTATCTCTGGGAAAGTGTTGTTTGAGAAGCAAAGGCCTTGAAGTTTTGACACAATGATTTAACAGAGCAGACTGCACAGGAAGAGCCCAGGAATCAGAAATGCTTCCTGCTGAAAGTCACAAAAGAGTCACAAGGCCGAGCACTGAGTATGTTCTGTGGCAGTTTATTCGCAGAGAAGAAGAAATGCTTTCTATTTGAATTTGCAGTCAGAGCAGGAGAACAGTGACTCATCTGTTTGTTTGTTTTTAAAGAAAACAAGCATTGTTTGATTTTAGTTTAGAAGCTAAAAATGTAGAATGAATATGTTGGGAGCATTTAACAATCTCTTTCCCACTAGTTGCGTTTTATTACATTAGTCTGTTAATACATTATTTAGATTAATGAATGTTTTCTGACATGAATGATGATAGTTTTCTGGGGTCATTCTTTACCCGTTTGTTTCCACTATGAACTGGAGCCAAAACAGATTCCCAGGGTAGACATTTAGCACAGAAAACGGCCCTGGTTGGGAGGTTAGGTAGTATATTTGAAACTGCCTAAATATCTTTTAACTGAACAAACTTTTATCTTAACAAATAGAAGACCCATTGAGATCAAGATCTCTTTCACAAGGGTGACCTGGCTAAAGCCTGGGACACACAGAAGACAGATGCGTTGCGCCACGGAATCGCTGCTCTCCAGGGGTTACACAGGACGCGCTATGCAGCCTATGGAAGGCTGAACGCTGCTTGGAAAATCGCCGTATTAAAGCCGTAAATGCTGCGCCGCGGCGTTTGAGATAGAACCGGCACCGATCTTTAGCGCCTCCGCACGGACCGGCGTTTGCGTTGCGCTCTCCGTGTAGCCACTCTCAGTAACTATAATGTTTTTGTTTTTTTAAAACGGTGTGGCCGCGACGCATCCGTCTTCTGTGTGTCCCAGGCTTTAGAAAGGCAGCAGCACACATAATTTTAGAGAAGATAGAGGAAAAAACTAATAAAACAAACTCTAGAATATAGAAAATATAGGCTATTTGATAGACAAACTGCAGGAGTTTATGTAACTGTAGTTATGTATGAGTTTAAAACAGCAACACGTAGAATTAAAAAACACAGGCACTGTTCAAATCGTTTCTGGTGACGGAGTCTTTAGATAGAGCAGAAAGCTTCCAGCGACACGAGTTTCAGTTCTGAGTGGAGGGCAGTCCAAGCAGAGGGGGCAGAGAAACTGAAGGCTTTCGCTCCCATTTCAGTTCAAATACGAGGAACAGAGAGAGGCAAAAAGTCATTTGACCATAGGGCATAATGGCTTTTAGTTCACAGATTAAATGTACATACGTAGGTAGGAACCAAGCTGATAAAAGCTGTATAAACCAGTCATCCAGTGAGTGTGTTGTCTTACATTTAAAGGGAATAGGGTCAAGATTCTAAATAAAAATAATCATGCATGTTCAGTTTTAAGTGATGAAGCATTTTAAATAAAAAAGAATGAGGCCACCAATGTATCATTCCATTATCTTGAACAGGCTGTGAGCTGTAAAATGGTCTGCAATTCGGGACCGAATTTCCCGCGCTGTCCTACAGATGTGACGTCAACTGACGCTGCTGCGCGTTCTGGAAGCTAAAAAGTAATAAGAAATGTATATCCAGTAGGTGGCAGTATTGCGTTGTGTTGCTGGTTGATGGCGGACTTCCTTCATCTGAATTTGTGGTTTTTCTCATAATACTGGTGTTATCTTGGCAGCGTTTATGGAGCTGAAAACCTCTCTGATGGATTATAGGGTTTCACAGAGCTAAAGGTGCTGTTATAGGCGACCACACAGCAATCTGTGCATGTTTATGGATCTCAGGACGATAGGCCTCAAATCCCCGACTGTTTCCCGGACCTCAGTGCACTTACAGTGCATGAAAGGCTGCTCACGGTCCTCCGGGTGCTACGGAGCTCCACTCCGTGATGTGAATTTGAGAAATCTAGGGTGATAGAGGCAGCAGGACATGATTCTATCACCTTAGAGTTCTCAAATTCACCTCCGGGAGTCAGAGAACACCGACTGATTAAAGCTTTAGCGATACGGGCAGCTGGTAAGGACTGGAACATAGCAGCTAGTGAAATTAGCTCTGTTAGATCGGCTCCCTCGATCTGACCCTGTGTGTGTGTGTGTGTGTGTGTGTGTGGAGTGGGGCATTGTTTTACTATATTTCCTTTTGTATTAATAAAATGTATTTTTATTTATGGAATCAAGTCTCTGGCTGCCTTTGGTTGAACCCTTATGAGATAGTGAGGAATTTGACTTCAGCTCAACATCTTCAAACGGAGACAGCAAACCAGACCATATTATTCAACTCTGGTGTCTGACTTTACAAATGTGTTTCTGGAAAAATGGCCACTCCTAATCCTTGTAAATATGAAACTATTTAATCATTTTCAGCATAACTGAAATGAGTTATCCTGAGGACTCAGAAACTCAGCCACACGCAGGAGTAAATGTATAAATAATATATTTGTTGAGTCAGACTGGGAATACTTTTCTGGGTTCTGGGGGTGAACCTGCAGAGGGAAACTGGTGGGGAAGCCACTGCGATGGTGATGTTGAAGGGGGCGGGGCTCAGATGGGGAATCCCTGGAGTGATCCTCTCCAGTCTGTGTGTGTGTGTCCCTGAATTTCACAAAGTCAAACAATTCAAAAACCAAACGCAAGGTTATTCAACAGGTAAGGGTCATACACAGAAAGGCAGAGGCAGGTATACTGTACTTAGCAGGAGGAAGAGGCAATAATCAGAAATCAGAGCGGAGGTTGGAGTCCAGATATCAGAAAGGCAGACAAACCGTTGAGAGCAAGTCAGGAATAATCTGGGGACATAAAATGGTCATAAAGCAGGTATCTGACAAGGACAGGGGAGGAATGTGGGATTTCTACTGGAGTGAGGCTGTCGATAATCTGATGGGGAGGCAGAAACTGAGGAGCGCATATGTGGAGGTGAAAACAAGAGACAATCAGACAAGGCACAGGTGGACTGAATGAGGCTGATTAGAGCGACGATAGCGCACAGCAAAAAGTATGGTGAATCATTACAGTAAACATCAATATTACTTCACTAGTTCACTAATCACTTATTTCCACTTTGATGCAAATTAAATTTCAAATCTTACATCTTGAATTACTTCATATAAATAAGTTCAGCATGACACTAAAGGTCCAGAATCACAGCTCATCTGGTCATTAACACCTTTAATCGCTGTGGATTTTTGTCACCTGTTCAAAGCTTCATGACAGAAGCTCCAATGTTGTCAGAGGAACTGTTACCTCTCTGTCCTCAAACAGGGTCTGTAGCGGAGCGGGTCAGAAGCTTCTGAGGGTAGTCAGATCACAGCAGACAGGCCCTGCAGCAAAGCTCGGGGCAACTGTCACAAAGGCAGGAGCTGGATCTGCTTTTAGATGTGACAACCTCTTCATTTCAAAAAGCTGTCTTATGGTCAAGTCCTCAATTTAGCTTTTACAGACAGTAAAGTGTATTTGTTCTGCAGGTCTGTGGAATAGATAGTTAAACAGGCATAAAACGAAAAACTCATCCACACATCCAGAAATGAAGGAGCTGGAAAATAGCACAAAGTTTTGTGGAAAATGTGTGTGCAACCTTACATTTCTACTACTTGTATCTATTATTTTGTCAGACTTGATTGTTTCAGAGGAGCAAACACATTTCAATAGTTTTCAAATGATGATCTCATTAATTAATGAATACTTGTCCCTCTCTTCTTAACTGAATTGTTTTATATCAGCCACATGAGGAGTTTTTTTTTTTAACATAAATGACCGGTTTAAGGTCAAAGGTCAGACATTCTTTACAGGATTTTCTGGTAAAGGGCAAAAGGCATAATTACAGCAGCCCCAGACCATCACACTACCACCATGTTTGACTTGATATGAGCTTGTTTTCCCTGTAATGCAGTGTTAGTTTTACTCCAGATGCACATCTTTCAAAATATTCATCAGTCAAAAAAATATGTTTCCAAAAATCTCAGGGATCATCAAGATGCTCTTTGTCAAAAGTGAGAAAGGCCTTTGTGTTCCTTTTAGTCAGCAGAGGCTTAGATTTTGAAACTCTCCCATGGTGCCATCTTTGTCTTGCCTCTTTCTTATTGTTGAACTGACCTCTTACCTTAATCTTGACTACATGTTGCTTTTTGAGGTCTTTCAGCGAACTTCATAAACAGGCCTGGCAGTAATCAGACCTGGGTGTGGCTAGTGAAACTAAACTCAGCCTTCAAAATAAGACGATTAATCACAATTTATTTAGGATTTAACAAGAGGGGAAATCACTGTTTTCAACAAGTCCAGGTTGGTTTGGATAGCTTTTATTCCATAATAAACAAAATCATAATTTCAGAACTGCATTTTGCATTTACTCAGGTTACTTTGGTTTTCTGACAAAAATCACAGAATACCACTTAGAACAAGAAATAAAGGGATCAGATTTTTTTATTTTATTTTTTTCTCCAAAGTTTATTTCATTCAAAATAAAACAAGTAAAACACATAAACAATAAGATATACATACCGGAAACTAAAATCATATTTGAACGAAAAGGAGCAGAATGAAGAAAAAAAAATTCTTATAATTTCTGCCCCCTTTTCCAGAAGAAATGATCTATACAATTTCCATTTGTCAGTCACACATACAGATTCATTTTGAACTCTGTCCTGTTCTTATTTCCAGATTAATCATGATCATTGGTTTAAATTACATTTTCATACTTACTTAGTACACTCAATTTGGTAAATTTTTTGAATATATTAAATGACAGTGATTTTTTAATTTCCCTTTTAAGGTTATTCCATAATTTAACTCCATTTACAGACATACTCCATTCCTTAATTTTTGTTCTAAATCTAGGTTTTTTAAACACATCAGTTCCTTTCAACATGTAATCACGTTCTCTTTTCAAATATCCTCTGAATGTTTGTTGGCAGAGTACTTAAATTGGCTTTATACATAATTTGTAAGATTTTCCAGTCTCTTAAATCATGAAATTTCAGTAATTTATATTTAATGAACAATGGGTTTGATGGATCTCTACAGCCACTATAATTGATGATTCTCAAAGCTCTTTTCTGTAAAATAAATAAAGGTTGTATATTTTTGTATGTTGCTCCCCAGATTTCTACACAGTAAGTCAAATATGGAACAATCAGCGAGTTGTACAATGCCAACAAACCAGAATTAGTCAGTAAAAACTTGACTCTATGTAATAATCCTATGGATTTGGCAATTTTACCTTTTACTGTATGTAACTAATATGTGATTTCCAGGTCAAGTCTTCATCTAAAAGAACTCCAAGAAATTTAGTTTCTTTTACTCTTTGAATTTCAGTCCCATCTATTTCCAATGACACATCACTGTTCTTTTTAGATTTAATAATCAGAGCTGTATCCTGTCCTCTGATTCACTGATTTTGTCTCTGTATTTAACTCCTGTCTCCTCTTGGCAGCTTTTCTCAGCCTTGATCCAACTGCCCAGCATGCACATCATCACAGAAGTATTTATGGCTATTCTGCCACGAATAGCTTTAGTGGGGAATAATAATAATAATAATAATAATAAATAGTGTAAAATCCTTACAAATACAATAGGTTTCCATGCTTCCAGCGAAGCATGAAAACACTGCTGTTTGGCTGCTGTGTGTCCTTGTCACTGCTAGCTTGGAACCCTAATAATGAATTAGATTTAAGGCACCTAAAGTGCTTCACAGAGGATCCAATTATTCATGTGCACACTCAAATTCTGGTGGTGGTAGACTACATCTGTAGCCACAGCTGACAGAGGTCAGGCCATCAGCCCCTCTGACCACCACTGTTCACAGTCCTGCATAAGGACACAATGACAAAGTGTCTAGGACCGAGCTGGGATTGAACTGCTGACCCTCTGATTACTGGATGACCCAGTCTACCACCTGAGTCACTGTGGCCCCACTTACAGGACATCCTTCAGTTCTCCACACCTGCTCCATCCTGTCACATGGTGGTCTGGGTAGAAAGGCTCCCAGCAGCAGCAGGCTGGTGCTGATGTGAATTTGATTTCTTATTTTATTTGTGGAAAAAATGCTCATATTCTCTCCCCACCCTCCCCAGTGTTGTAAAATAAATCATGCTGCCTGCCTTTGTTTTAGGCAATAACATTTGACGTGTGCCATTTTGTGAGCCAGATGTAATTAAAGAGCAAACCATAAGCCACCTATAAGCCACAGTATCAGCAAGGTTTGGTGCTTATTTGAGATTACCTGACAAATAAATAATAAAAAATTCAGGAGATGATGAACGATTTTCTTTATCTGTAGCAGAACAGCTGAAAATGAGGTCCTTATGTGTGACGGTGAGCTACAGATCCAAATTAAAATGTAGATTTAAATAAAATCTACTGATTTCTGTAAGAAAATTAGTGTTCATTTCAGTTATGACCTGCCCAGTGTAAATTAGATGAAAATACAATCATAATATAAAATATAAACGTATAAACTGCTTGGTAAAAGTGCCTATATGAATGGGTGGATTATTTGAACATTGAATCTCAGTATAACCAACCAGCATTCATATTAAATAATTGATCATGTTCAAAACATTGCTATAAACACTGGTTTATTAAAGGCACTAGTGCATTATAAGCCTCAAAGTCCCCATATGGAACTTTTTCTGCAGCTTAAAAAAAATCCATCCAAACGTTTGGTAGGAATGGTGTGTTTTTGGTAGCTGTGCTGTACAGGGTAAATGATATTTGCAAAATAAAAACCATTTCATCATCGATAACAGTGGAAATTTAGCAAAAAAAGTAAGTAAATCCAGTTTTCTTTGTAGCTCTAGATCAGGTAGACTTCACGGTAGAAACAGCTGCTTCTAAACGTGCTTTGAGTTTTTCCATACAATAAAGTTTTATCATTTTTTAAAGAGCATATATTAAGTTCTTTTTTTTTTAATTCTGATAAAACTCTGTCCAAAAATACTATTTGAAATGTTTATTGAGGGTATTTTGTTTTACAATACATTTTTTAAAACCATTTTTCTAGTCCAAAGTGCCCCTTTTTGCAAAGCTTCTAAAAACGCTTTTTTTTTTCATATGTGGACCTGTGACGTCAGCTAAGGGAGCTCCTAGCTAGGTGGCGCTGCTTACAGTGTTGTCAGATGTAGATAAATAAAGTATTTGTAGGGTAATTTAACACTCTGTACGATCAATAATCCCATAAATATGATCATTTGAGCCCTTTGTTATGTGGAGTTTGTGTAACAGATGCTTGTTTTAATCATTGTGTAGATTTTTTAAAGCTAAACTACTTTAACATCTCAGACTGGCACCGCTCTAGTCTGCCAGCTGCCTGCTCGCTGTTGGCGATGAATTGTTAGTTTTAGGTTAGAGCACTCTTTAATCAAGTCGGTGTGAATTCATTTTAATAAAAAATGCTAAATTATTATGTTTATGAATGCAAATCGCCAGTCTGTCAGGACACTGAGTCAACAACGGGACGGCTTCCTTACCGGTACGGTGACTTCTGTTTGGAGACAAAAAACTCCGGCGGTCCTGGTCTAGTCCAGGACTGGATGTGATGGAGTCCCACATACCGACGAAAAACATTCAGTGTGACTCTAAACAGGCGCCGTTACTTCGATCCATTCACCGGAACCGCTGTTAGCACGCAGCAGCTAACAAGAGCTAACCGCTGTTAGCATGCAGCAGCTAACAGGAGCTAACGGGGAGACTTGAGTCTCGTTTCCATGCCAGGTTTGGTACGGTTTGTGGTGGGTCGTAGTTCGGTACCGATCAGCGATTTCATGAAAGCATTTCCTTCAGGTGTCTGACCCTCACCTGGCTGGCGGGGTACAGTAAATCCATGCCGTGAGGCTCTCCAGAGGGGCTTCCCGTTCCCAGCGGCTCCCAAGAGGGGATTCCCAGCGGGGTTTCCAGCCTGACCCGACACTGTTTCGGTCAGCCTCGAACCGTTTAGCTGCATCCTGTGAAACTTTTTATAAACTCTTTCATTTCTTAACAATCCACCTAAACGCAGCTCAATGTTTGGAGCTCTGATGATCAAAAACCTGGTGCTAAACGCTGGTATTTTACCCAGACCCAAGTGAGGAGGTGGGTCACGGTCTACAGCTGGACCGACAGGGTACAGCCTTACAGGACTGATTGTTTTTATCTTTTTTTTTTTTTTTTTAATCTTAATAAAATAACTTCTCACTATAGTAAAAAAGTAATAAAATAACGGCACTCTGGGGGTTTGTTTTGCTCGTCACAAGTAGTGAATAGTGGATCAGTTTTCTATATAGAGAACGAACGGTCTCCCTGAACTGTCGTCACTTCCGGTTTGGTGAAAAAATTGACAATTCTCACAAAAACGAATCCAAGAGCCTAAATAAGCTGAATTTGTGTAAATTTTTATTCAGAAAAAGTTTCTATTATATTTCTCTAAACATTTGTTTAAGGGAGTGTCTAACTTAAAATATGCTCTTTAAGGATTTTACAGAAGAAAGTTCAACTGACTGTGTTAACTTTTGATCCATCTGAATTTTTCAAAAACTTGAAAACTAAACTTTTCTTACTTCCACCATTTTAACACTTCTTCTACAGTTTATACATCAAAACAAAAACGTGTCTGTCGTCTTTCACCCAGTGTCTCTCACTGCTATCAGACCCTCTTGAACCCTCGTGTGCAGAATACACCCAGCTCCACTTGGCTCCTTTATTCTGTGATGTGACGAGTTTTAGCTTGTCATATTTTCTACTTAAAACACTTTAGATGTACAAAAGTCAATGTGTGATGACTACACCTTCTATTACTCAGCTCAGGAATTTTTGCACAAACAGTTTGGTTGAGGGTTATTTGTCAACGGTGTCTCTGTCTGCCTGTCTCATGAAGAGTCCTGTCAAGGAACGAGAGACAGGTTGAAAGAAAGTTTCATGTATTTTGGAATTTCAGGCAGAGGATGCATTGCACTCTTCATATTTGTCTTTATTGCATTCTTCTTAGTACAGAGACATTGTGTAGTTGTGGAGTGTAGTGGGAAACAGCCTCCTGTGACTTGGACATTTTTTATCCTTCCACCAGTCTCAGAGTCAAGGTCCACCCACACAATCATGGATACTGCATCACATGATACAGAGCTGCATCTTGCTGATCAGCCTCCTGGCTTTGACATAAATCCATAGTTTAAGAATAAGATAAAGATAACAAAATGTTACCAGCTGCAACAGAAACACAATAAAGATAATATCTGATCTGTCTCCAGGGTCAAACATTTGGACTTTGTTTTAAACTGAAGCTTTAGCTGCTGGAGACAATCACCTTCTAATGTTGAAATTCCCCAGAAAAGAGTCAGAAGCCTCTAAGCCTCCTGCTCTTCCTTTTGTCTCTTTTCGTATCCATAATGTTGCTTTTGAGCCTGACAGGAAACAGTCAGCACCACTCTCCTTCCCACACGTGTATGTAAAGTGATGCACAGGAGAAGGGAATGGTGTTGTCTTATAATAAAAATTTCACTTTATCCATTCAAGCATGCTTTAACACTGAAACCCTCTTTGACAGGGTGGCAGCAGCCAGAGCGATGCAGTATTCATAGTTTCTGTCTCCAAAAGAGCAGATAGGCCAAGACTATTCTTTAAAGCTTGATTTAGAATTTGAAATACAGGATTCCCAAGAAATACATCTCTGTCCCCCCAGCGCCGTTGCTAGCCATTTGGGT
>SSNR01000048.1:1447272-1515436 GCA_006937965.1 Callopanchax toddi | reverse complement strand
GAATGAGCACCCCCCCCTCTCCTGAACACACACACACACACACACACACACACACACACACACACACACACACACACACACACACACACACACACACACACACACACACACACACACACACACACACACTATCTGCAGACAGCTGATGTTTATCTGCTCCGCCCATCTGGACCTTGTGAGTGAACATCTGATAAAGCTGCCACTGTGGGTGCAGTGTTCTGCAAGTAATGACAGTGAATGAGCACCCCCCCCTCCCGCACACACACACACACACACACACACACACACACACACACACACACACACACACACACACACACACACACTATCTGCAGACAGCTGATGTTTATCTGCTCCGCCCATCTGGACCTTGTGAGTGAACATCTGATAAAGCTGCCACTGTGGGTGCAGTGTTCTGCAAGTAATGACAGTGAATGAGCACCCCCCCCTCTCCTGAACACACACACACACACACACACACACACACACACACACACACACACACACACACACACACACACACACACACACACACACACACACACACACACACACACACACACACACACACCACCACTATCCCTCTGAAAACTGGACTGCTCTTTATTGGCTTGTTCTGTTCAGCAAAGATTCTCTGATTTGATGTTAATTGGTCCCTTACCTGCAGTTTTTATTGTTTTTTTTTATTATAGCATGAAATATATATTTTAAAAAATCATTTATCAATAACCATAACAACAATTTATGTTCATTTCCAAATGTGCTGCAAATCATCCCAACAAAACAAAAAGAACTCAAGGAGTTAGTTAGTCTTCTGCACAGACGTTCTCCTCTCCTTCCACTGACAAGGTTTTCAAAAGGCGCTCTGCTACAGGAGATAACAGCCACCAAGCTGCTGTAAAATCTCAGAAAGTAATTTTAAAACTTTTTAACTTCTAATTTTTTAAATTAATATTTCCTCTTAAAATGTTTTTTTTACCTTTAAAAACTAAATTGTGAAAATGCAATATCAATTCAAGTTAAATTGTGCTAATATAAAACATATTTAAATATCTGTTATATATCTAATTATTTATCCACAAAAATATTTTCCTACTAAAAATAATTGGCACTTTCCACCTTCAGTAATATTCCAAAAGGTAACAGAAGACCTGTATACAGTCCAGTACAGCTGGTTTAAATGGGTTAAACAATGTAAGTTTGATTCTTTTAGCTGAAGTAAAAATTTGCAGTCTAATATTGACCTACAAGCAAAGTTACCTGTCACTTCAACCAAAACACTTTCTGTACAAAAGGATAGTTGTGGCTTAAATCAATGAGTTTTTATGACATTTTCCAGGAACATATTATTTTCCTACAATGTTGCTTTATTTGAGATCATGGTCTGAATATGTAGGTGTAATTAAGCATGTCCTAATTGTTCATCAATATGTTATTATTGGCTAAAAATCAGACATTGCACCATCTTTATTACCCAGACTCCTCTTTGAACCCATTTGTCTATTTTAACTAAATACAAGATGATGTGAATATCTTTTTCTTGTCCTTCTCTGCAAAGCTTTTTCACAGAATGAGATGCTTTGCAGTGACTGCTAGGCTTTCATCCATTATGGATGCTGTGTTTTAGAAGGATTTGTGCAGAGTGATATAAATATATCCTTTTGCTTCCCAGCAGCATAAGAAAAGCAGCTCATGATAGGCAATTTTTCTGAGTAAGAGCCTTAATTATTTGTAAAAAGCCGAAGAAAGCAAAGACGCAACAAGCACAAGGAGAGGTGTCATTTATGATTAGTTACAAATCTCTGGACATGTCCACTCCAGTGATGTAGATCTATAAAAATACTCAAGATTAAAAAAACATTCTGTAATTAAAAAGTCTTCACTGACCGCCGCACTGCTCCACTCTGCAGTAAAATAATTGCAAAAATATCACAATTCCAAAGTGACAGCTGTGACAGCTGGTGCAATGTAATGCAACTTTGTCAGCCTGAACAAAATGTTGTCCCTTGTGTCCTCTGTAACCAGCCAGGTCGCAGCAGGAGGCTGAAAGGTAGCACACAGAAACAGCATGAGGCGAAGCCTGGCTGATGTGTGTGTATGTGTGTGGATGTGAGGGTAATGGTCAATTGAAAAATAAAAATGGAGGGATGCGAGCCCCTCGTACTGTCTCACCCAGATCCATCAGTCTGTTATTGTGAAGACACGTGTTTGAGACATGCAATGAGAGGAGAATTACTGTCTCTTCATTTAGCAGAATATAATATTTTGACAAAAGACTCTAGAGACAGTCATGAAGAGAGCAGTGTGAGAGCTATGGAAGCGTACCAAGCAACAGCAAATCATTTATGCACAAGAAACATAGAAATAATTCATTGCACTGCATTAAAACCAGTGGAAATGTTTCAGCGGAGAATGCTGGGTATTATTTCTGCTTGAATTTAAAGATCCAGGATCTAGACTTAGTGTGTGAGACCAGCATGCTGTATGGTTCTAAATGTGATGGGAATTAAAACAGAAAACATAATATAGCAGCTTGTCTCTCATCCACTTTGTAAATAAACTCATCTTTATCTAAATGAGATTTGTTTTTCATCCTATTCTTCCAGCTTTTTCCATATTTTGCTGTGTCTGCTGTTTTCTTCATCGTCTCCCTCTCTTTCTGTCTTTGTAGGAGCTCAAAGTGGACCCTGTTGTGACTTCCTGTCTGCTTTACACACCAAGAGGAGAGCTGAATGTAATTGTGTGCTTCAGAAAAAAGAAAGTAAAACAGAGAAGAGAGGCAAGCTTTCCATCTTTGTTCTTGCCTTCTGAGAGTGGTCTCTGTGGACTTTGCTTCAGCACACTCTGCACTGTTTGGTTACTGCATGTATCCACCACTCTCAGGTGCAGGGAAAGAGTAAAACACGAGGAAGACAGAAGAAAAGAGAGGAGATAAACAGAGCGAGGCAACATAATTAGTGTTTCTGACTTTGAGCCAGAGCTGAAAATCATGAGAAGAGACTTCTGAGAACGACCGTGTTTCAAAAAGCATCGGGGCTAACCTCCAGGACGTGTGTGTGTGTGTGTGTGAATTTATGTGTGCACACCTCTTTTCTATTCAAAAGACTTGAATTTGTATTTGAATGTGGATTTAGCCTTTCATTATGACTCTACAAGGAGGCTTTGAGAGACTGTGGAAAGATGTTTACTGCTGGGTGTTGCTGCTGGCTTGTTACGCCTCCGTCACTTTGGCAGCCAAGCCCAAAATGCCAGGCCACACACACCTCAACTCAATACGCATTGATGGGGACATATCTCTGGGTGGCCTTTTCCCAGTGCATGCAAGGGGGAACGATGGCAAGGCCTGTGGAGAGCTGAAGAAAGAGAAAGGGATCCACAGGCTGGAGGCCATGCTGTTTGCCCTGGATCGTATCAATAATGACATTGAGCTGCTGCCTAACATCACTCTAGGGGCCCGCATCCTGGACACGTGCTCCCGGGACACCCATGCTCTGGAACAGTCTCTGACATTTGTTCAGGCCCTCATTGAGAAAGACTCCACTGATGTGAAGTGTCTTAGTGGAGGACCACCAATCATCACGAAGCCAGAGAGAGTGGTGGGGGTGATCGGCGCCTCCGCCAGCTCCGTGTCCATCATGGTGGCCAACATTCTGCGCCTTTTTAAGGTCAGTTTCTTGGATTTTCTTGAAATGTTTACAGTCATGGAATCTCAAAAGAAACATGCATTTGCTGAAAAATGTACTTCAGGTGGAAAACACTATAAGCAATTAAGATTTGCAGGATTTGAATGACTTAAGCCAGTATTCCACTGAGAATGTTGCAAACAATATTTGAAAGAAAGTTTCCAAAATGTTTTAAATTGTTCCTGAAGGTTCTCAATTTTCTCAAGTGGGTCACAAGGCTTCAATCTTGTGTTGCTGGATTTTAAAACATGTACATAGTTTTTGACTCAGAAAGTGCAGAAAATGTGAGACAAGTTTGGAAGGGATTGGGCAAACAAAGCATGTTTTTACACCTATAGTTTAATCTTGTTCAAGTCAGCTGATGAGCTTGTTAACTGGTAGCTTTTTCTTGTGATTCAGTTTCTTTTCACTCATGAAAAACTGCGAGTGAGCCAAATTGTGTCACTACAAACTATGTGAGAATGTTCAGTCTGCTTTATGGAGTGTCTGGGGTTTGACTACGAGAACAAGAAGGAGGTTCTATACTCTGAGCCTGAGCTGTCAGTATGGGGACCGAACTCTTGCCCCCAAAATTAGGAAATATACCTCATTGTCCTTCTAGGTGAGGCTCTGGTTCTTTTTTGGCTAGCTTTGGAAGTTTGTGTACTCTAGTGCTTGGTTAGCTGCTGTAGAGGCTGCTCTCATTCCAAAGAATGAACTGATGGTGGGTATACTGTCGCATATAATACTAAACAGAGGTAGTGGTGGTGATTGACTGATTGAGTAAATGAGGATGGATTTTTCAGCCCAGTGGTAGCCATAAAGATGACTGCAACTATGACCGGGAAGAACACACAAAGGGCAAGGGGCATGGTGGGATGTTGGGGACAGGAAAAGAGTGTGTGGGCCAGACCACAAAAAGAGCAGGCACAGAGAAGCCACAGGTCACAGATCACCCTGCTACCAAGGAAAAGAAGGGGGTGACCATAATTGCTGCGGTGTCAGACAGAGTTGGAGAAGGGGAGGGAAGAGTAAGTGCACCAGCAGAAACAGATGAAGGACCAGGGTTAGGGGGAAGAAGGAAGAGGGAAGAGGCAAGGAGGCAGCCATGAGGGGACAGGAGGACCCCTGCAGATGTTGCAGGAAAGAGACAGAAGGGTGGGGTAGAAATCAAAAGGGAAGATGGCAAAGACTAAACAAAGGAGGGGCGGGATGCATAATGAGGAAGAGGCAAAGGATGGAAGAAAGTGGGCCGTAAAACCAGATGAAATTGACTCTTTGCACCTATGTCAGCTGATCACGTGGGTTCAGCTAGTGGTTGGCAACAGTGAATTTGTACAGAGAGCATAAGTGGCGACTGAGGTTGGTTTTTTGCCAGTCTAGCCTCCTACTAGTTCAAGACCAGTTCACTTGTGGGAAGGTTTAGCTCACCTAGGTGGGGCTCGTAGAGAGCGGTATTTACAAATGTTAAGTGTTAACAAAACGTTAGCTTACGTTCTCGCTGCTGCTGTCCACCGATGTAAACAAGTTGCTGACTTAGCCAGAATTCACCTCGCTGGATTTATAACGTTATGTGATCAACAGTGTTCACTTTACACTGGAACTGATTGAAAAAAAAACAAAAGGGGAAGGGAAGCATGGGATGAGGGGAGGGGAGCAGGAGGTGGAGGAGGATGGGGGAAGAAAAAAAGGCAGAGGACAAATTGGGAATGAAGGGGACAGATGATGACAAAAAAGTTGCTGGTGGCCAAGGGCAGAAGGAAATGGAGGCCAAAACAGGAACACGCTGCACTGGAGGTGGATGCACGTAGAGCAGTGGTGTGTCCCACAGCTTGGTTCAGTCAATCTGGGAGGAGCTTGTAGGAGGGATGTGACTGCACAGGAGTCAGGGTTGGGGTGAGAGTTAGGGTTATGGGTAGGCCTGGGGTTGGCTCAAGATGGTCCAGTTCTGGTAGAAAGGGCTAGAGGAGGGCACCAGGAGGAGCAGCTGTGCCAGCTGGAAAAGCCAAGATGTGGCAAAGTATTGTGGGCAGTCGAAGACCTCTCCAAACTGTGGAGCACAGAGCTGTGTAGGAAAAATGAAATTGTGTCTGACACTCATGGGGAGAAGAATTGATGTGGAGGAGGAGACAGGTAGCAGTTGAACCTGGGAATAGAGGAGGCACAAGAACTGTGTCAGGAACCTCCCACTGGTAGCCAACTTGGCACAGAGATAACTGAGCAAAGATAGCAAACCAGTCAAGGTCCACAGGTGACAGAGGTACTGCTGGAAAAGATTTGCTGTCCGAAGTGTGCAGGACCAGCTCCACGGCAGAAGAGGCAGAGATTATTCCAGCGATGTGACCTCAAGCAGCAATGTTTTGAAAAAGAAACATTGAATGAGAGGTCGGTGCGAAGATTTGATATGTTAGGACTGTGGGAAGTGGTGCATTTATACTGTGGTGTGGGTGTGACTGTGAATGGATAGTCATGTTCTTTTTCCCAAAACTTCATTATTTCATAATTCCACTTAGAAAATTAAAATGAATTTTATATGAATGTCACAAATTATTGATATATTCAAAAATAATTGTCCCAAGTACCAAGTCTAGAAAACTAAGCACTACGAATGACAATACGTTGCCTGAGTCTCAGTGCTCCTCCGTTTCATGGAAGCCACGCACGGCTCCATGAGCTCACTGGAGTGATGGATATGATGTTCATACTGAGCTTCATCACCACATTGGACAATTGGATTCAAATGTGCACAATCAATGATGAGACTATTTTAATACCAGTCCTTCACGGTCAAATGGAACTGCAATAAATATGAATGAGAGATGCAACAAAATACTATTTCTTTCAGACAGACTGATAGCGAACATTATGAACATATAGAATATAGACATGCTTTGTAAAAGTGAGAAATGCACAGCTACTGTTGATTGCCAATCACTCTAGCAACAGAAACTGATATCTAATAAGCTCCATTCATCCTTGTGAGCTCATTTTAAGCACACAGCTTCATTAAAGAGGCTTATATTTTTTATTATCTTATGTTTGACTTTAGTAAGAAACCAAGAGCAGAAAACACAATTATTCCCTTTATTTGTGTTAAAAAACAAATGGTAAAATTAACTCTTTTTACACAGGCTTCAGACGTGAATAGGTTCGTATAGGAGCCTGGTCCTGATTCACCTGCTGTGACATTGATTCAACTCTGCTGTCATTCTAGAGCACAGAGCTAGAAGGTGAATATAATGTATATGCACTGCAGAGAAGCCTGACTGATGTGTTACAAGTGGGGTAGAATAAATGCTCCACTCCCATATCCTCACCGCTTCTTCAAAAAACTGTGGATGAACTATTTGTTAGTCTTTTTTTAGTGACATGCTCAGACCTGTCACCCAACCTTTGCTATCACAGAAACACAAAGTCTAATTATCTCCACCGCAGAGTGAAAAGGAAGCCAGTGAGATATCTCAAAGGGGAGCTGTCTTATTGTACAGCTCTGCAGAAGAAAGAAGTCTGAGTGGTAAGAGTTCATCCTGTGACACATGTCAAACCTCCTTAGTCTGTATGTTTTATACACGCACTTCCTTGTTTGAAGGTGTTTTCACAGTAATCCTCGATGAGCCTTTCTGCTCGAGTCATGACACTTTTTAGCATTGGGAAAATGCTGAAAAGCAGCAGCCCTGATTCTCATTCACTGCAACATTTAATTAGATGTAAAGGGCACAGCTTCAAGAGCTGTAAAAGGAGCATATGCACAGGTTGCCTGAAACTTAAAAATCATGGAATGCAACTTGTTCTTTGCAACAACCCTCGTAGCAGTGAACTAGCTCTTCCAGAGAAATCCTGAGGTGTTCCCAGGCCAGCCTGGAGGTATAGTTTATCTAGTGGGTTCTGGGTTGCCAACAGGGTCTTATCCCTGAAGTAATTGCCCAAAACACCTCAGCTGGCTCCACTTGATGTCAAAAAGCAGCAACTTTACTATGATCAGGGGTGTACAAGTTCAAAAGGGACTGGCACCAGGGGAAAATGTGCAGGGTATGTGTTTTTACATGTTGATTTAAGTTCCCATCTTTTGTTCCAAATTCACATAGGAAACATGTTGAAAACATGTTTTTTTAACTGTAGTTCACAAATATCACATGGTAATTTCACATGTTCCCATATTAGGTTTCCACATGTGAAGTCCATGTTGTTTTTCTGTACCTGTGGCATCATGTCTTGAGTGGAGTCCTCTCATTTGCTTCTAAACACCTCTGTGCGTGGAGGGTGTGTGTGTGTGTGTGTGTGTGAGGGGGGGGGTTGTAAATGCCCCGCAGCTGTAGAGCCTTGAACCCCCCCCCCCCAGCTGCCCTCCTACTTTTATGCCCTTAAAATACTTGTAAATACTAATCGCTTGATTGTCGGAAAGTTTCTTTTAGTATTCAAATTAACTATTTATCCACTTCAAATATTTATTTGTAAGTATAAGCTTAGTTACCTAAAAAACATAGTTACGGCCCTGCATCTGCTCTCTGCTCATGCTGGTGTGTCACAAAAACATTTAGACTGTCTGCGACCCGGCAGCGTGGAGCCACTGAGCTGCCCAACTTTCTCCAGCTAAAGTCAGTTTCACCAAGTGATGTTTTATATATAGTAATGAATGAAATGTCTGTTAAAGGTGACAGACAGTCATGGTTTTATACATCTATTAATCACTTGCTGACAGTAATTTACTCGTGTGTATTTTCTACAAACACTAACACATTTCCCTAGTTTGTTTTGCTTACAATAAACACAAGGAGAGTTTATTAAAAGTTTAGATATAAAAAATGTTTGGAGTCGCTGTTTCAGGGGCTGAAGTTCACCGATGGCTCTCCTCTCCATGATCAAGATCGCTGTGATCTTGCTGAACAATTAAACCACATTACAGCCTTACTGGCAGACTGGGAAAATAAAAAATAGTCCACTTTGAGAATAGGGTGTCTAAATATAACTGCTTGTGTGAATGTGATGAATAATTTCTTTCTTTTTATGGTAATAAGTCAAATTTTTTTTTATCTTGATTCTGGCAAATTGCAGACCATAATGAAATGGAATTTTAAGCTGAGACATTTCCAGTTTCTTTGGCAAAAAAAGTGAAGGATGAGAAGAAGGAAGAGATGAGATTTGAATAAGGAAGAATGATAAAGACGGGTCACAGGTGAAGGAGGCCACTGAAAGAGTAACAGGTGAAAAAATGAGCAGAGATGAAGAAAATGATGTTAGCATAAGGGATGAGGGGAGGTTTCTGATGCAGAGAGACTGAAGGAAGACAGTACAGGAAGCTGAGGAAGGAGAGAAGGATGGCACAGACTCAAAGACTTCACCCAATATTCCAGCTGGACCACCTGCTATGTATTTGTTCTCTGTATAAATTCCAATGCAGAGACATTAGATTTGATAATAAATAACATCTGTTCTGTCCAAGTCTACAGGTGTGTTATGAAACTATAGGCCATGCTTTACAGATGTATAGAATTTTATGTTGTACTAAAATGAAATAAGAAGCAAATCCAACAGGAGCAGTGACACTGTACTAGATCATTCTAACTGTCATTATATATATTTCTAGATGTATTGAGATGCAAAGATGATGCAGTAACGCAGCCCAATTTAACAACAGTCTCTATAACACTTCACGAGCATACAGCGGATCTTCACATGGTTCCAGCACTGCCACCCTGTCTAGACCTTTTGTGCCTCTTGTGACCCGCCATAAGATTTCTAGATCTGCCACTGGAGGAGGGAAAGAGGGTGGCATGTCTGTGGATTACAGGCCATTAACAAATAGATTAATGGGGATGTGTCAAATCTGTTGAAGAACAAATTCAACTTGTTGACTCAGTCTTCACCACTCTTGGTTACTCTGCTGTAGGATGGCCTGACTCTCATGAGGGTCTTCATGCCACTCTAGACCTCTCACATACTGTCCTGCTGGAGTTTTGCCTCCAGCTTTTTCTTATATTTTCCGTAACTTCTCTGACCTTGACCCTCAGTACTCCCATTCTCACATCCTCTCTGTTGCCTTCTCTGCAGGCCTTCTTCTTGTCTTTGAGGGCATTGATGGCCTTAGTCATGGCAACATTGAACCATCTGAGGTGGAACAATGGAGTCAGTGCAGAAGTTTATGTAATCTTGATAGACGCAGTAAGCCTGTTGATGTCCTCCTTGTGGGGCTAGAAAATAATATGCACAATCTCAAACAATATTGCAAGATCACTATATTATAAATATTAAAACATAGGCAAACTTTTTTCTGGACTGTGATCTACACAATCAGGAACACTTTCCATATTGTTAGTTGCACAAACTGCTGCAGTTCTTTTGTTAAACAGTAGATGTTGCTAATGTTAAAATTGTCCTGCTAAACAGCAGGAATGGCAGCAGCAGAAGAGTTGTAAACTAAACAAGAGTCTACAAAAGACACATTCTTCATACGCTTATATAAATAGACTTAAAAAATGTCTTCTTGCTGTGAGGCTACAGCACCATCATGTAACCAGTATCTCACTGGGCAAAGACTGTTGATGACTAATTAGAGATGCAAATTGTGGGAAAATGCAATTTTTCAGTTTGAATCTTGTTGAATTGGACATAATTACAAACAAATTGATACAATTGCAACTTTTTCTTGATGTAATTTTATAAAAAATCATGTCAAAGCTTGTTTGCAGTTAATCAAAACGTTTGCAATTTGGTTGTCAACCCGCTTCTAAAGTTGCTTCACATTTTATTGCACTTCTGACTCAGAATTTAAATTGAGGAACAACTGAGAAGGTTCAATGCAGGTTCTCTACACATGCATCTATCTAGAGAAAACATGTTCAAAACTTTAACAGCATGTGAGACCCTTTGACTCACATTTAGAACTCTTGTAAAAGTTTTGAGACATTTAGAAACATCCTCAAGAACCTGCAAATTGCCACCAACAGTCACAGACCGAGATACTGACTTTAACCTGAATTCAATCAGTTTGATGTCAGTTTATCAGCCAGTCACTGAATTTTGTTGGTTTTATATTTACTGTAAGTTCATTCTGTTGGTGCTGTGGTCAGTTTCATGAGCTATTTACAAAGTTTTTATGCTACTTGATATTCTGTATTATACCACTAACATCATTTTAGAAGAACTATTTTCAGTTTACACATCTAATATTATTTTTAACTCCTCCACTCAAAAATCTTTTGCTTCTCACAGTGTTAATGTGGCCGAAGGAGAAGTGTTTGCTCAGCACTTCAGAAGAGCCAGGATTTCATCCCCACGGTGTCCCATGAATAATTTACTAGACTGTTACATAACATATGCTGAGGGATTGGGGTTGAAAGCTCCTGCTCTGCATTCCCCTGTCAGTGGGTCCAGCTCTTAGTCTGTTTTCACCAGTTGGGTCTTCATACTGGTTCATAAGCAGCAGCAACATGCATCAGCACTTTTAGGTAATTAGTGGTTGGTTGCTTATGACACTCGAGACACGCTGTGTGTAATTAAAGCCCTGGGCTTTTGATTGTATCTCTTATCCATCACTGAAAACAGCTACAGATGACTGGCTTGAACTGGCTTGAACTGCTGCAGCAGTGAGAAACTGCAGGAGGCATGCAGAGTGTTTCAGGTATCGATGCTGAGTTGCTGAGACAATCATAAGCTTTCAGACCAAAGAGAGGTATAGCTTGGGCAACATCCACCCCAGCAGCTTTTTAAAATTAGGTACAAGCAGTCTCTGTCAGCTGACAAGACTCAGAAAAGAGATAAAAAAGCAGTAGGAGAGAAATACTAGAAGCTGGGGAAAAAAGAGGGTAACTGGTTGCCTGTTGTGCTGTCTGTGAAGCACAGTCTTTGCATCCGAAACAATGGCAGCGCAGCTCAGTCACAGCTCCTGGCTTCCCCGCAGCATTTCTTGAGTTGCCTCTTATTCAATGTCCTGCAGCGAAAACACGCCGAAAGCTTTAAAGGCTCAGAAAATGATGCACCAGTATGCTTTTTAATTTCCAATTGGTAATGATCCATCTATCTACTCATCCAGCCATAAATGTAATAACCTCTTTCTTTCTCCATCAGCCCTGAATAAAAATACAGCAGCACGGATGTTAAATGTGCATTAATGAGTTATGATGCTGCCAAAACTAGCCCTTAGTTGTGAAGCAGCACACATGCCAGGAGACAGTTACACAATCTGCAGGCACATATTCGCGTTACCATTCATTTAGTCTCATTTTACAGGAAACATCTTTCTGGCTTCCTTTTTTTCCTGCAACTCCTGAGGGAAATGTTTGGCTCTGTAGCTACTAAATCTGCTGCTGTTTGTTAGGCATAAAAAAAAACCCTCTCTTTTTTGCTATAGGGAACCTGGTATAACATTTTGATGGTATGCTATTTTAAACAATGCTTTTTATTTGACCCAAAGCTTAATATTTGCAGGTAGAAGTATTTTTATAATTGGCTCAAGTTCAGCCATGTGGCCTTTATGGAAGTTCTAGTGTGGTCAGAAATCCTCTGAATCACAGTAACAGGAACATGGCTGCATGCTACTGTACACTCCTGCTTGTTAGTGCTCCATCACACATGGACAGTCCCCAAGGTGTGTGCTCTCACCTTCACTGGGCCTCATTACCCAGACCGGGGTGGTAATTGAAGAGTGGAGGATTTGGAAGGAGGAAATGACTCCATGCTCTCTCAAGTTCTCTTCTACTGTAGGTGTAATTTGAAGCATACCATGTTACATTAGCTCATTCTCACAATCCCAAATAGCATTTCTTATTAAAAGAATTTCCTGTGTCTAAAAACTCAAATGAAAAAAAAAAACACAGGAAAGCAAGTCGATAAATTTTGAAAAAACAAGCTCACATTCTTTTCCACTGTTCACAGACCAGTGGGCACTTCATGGTTTTATTTGGGTCCCATAACTTGACAAGTGGGCAGAGCAGATCCATAAAGCTGCCTTTCTCAGACCCAGATTGCAGGTGCACCCCTTTCTACAATGTGTCAGCAGTACAGGAGCTCAGCTTAGTTCCAGCTAAACTCACATTGCCCACCCAGAACCACACGGCCAATTCCCAGAACAGGCTGGACGTACAGAACCTGGTTTCTCCTCTTCGCAAATCTCAAAAGCACAGTAACCAAAAGCTGCTGTGTGTCTTCTTTTTCTCAAGAAATTCAAATTAAATTGGAAGCTTGTTGAGGAAGGAAATGACAATTTAGTTTGTCTTTTTAAATACTCTACATGAATTAATTCTGCCAATTCTAAAAAGCTGAGAGCGACAACAAAAAGAAGACAAACACCAACAGTTTGCTTATGTTATCTGTGCGTGAGCTGTCACTTGCTCCCCATCTTCCAATTTCTTCCATCAAGATGTGCCTTCAGGTTCTCTCTCTGACTTCTCTATTAAACTCTACAAAGCTTACATCTGCACAATAGAAACCAACAGCAGAGCACAGCCATCAAATAATTTTGTGAAAAGTGCGTGGGATGAAAAGGCTTGAAGCTGTCTCACCTGCATAATCTACCATCAGCCCAGCAATCCATCAGCGTCCTGCTGTGAGAGGCTGCACTGCTTAAAATGTGCTCAGCAAAAGGTTTGAGGACACAAAGATATGACATCCCCTAGTGGCAGAAACAGTTTCAGACCTGACCTAATCAATCGAGCCCTGACAGCCTTCTTATTGATTGCAGGACCATGATTTTTACGTTGTGCTGTCAAAGTGACAGTGCAGAAAAAATGAGCAAAGTGTTGGTTCAACAGCTTCCATGAACTTTTCTTGATAAATAAACATAAATATGAAGAGGAAAAGGTCAATATAATAAAATTTTATAGCGCCACCATAAAGTAGCCTGAGATCATAAAGGAATTGTTCTGTCAGCTGAATGCCAGGTGATATCCTCAGCCTGGGCCCGCAGTGGGAACCGAAAGAGAAACTTTGGCTGCCGACAGCAGCTCGGACATCATCCAGCCCCGGAGCACACGAGGAACACTGAGCCTCCCATGAGTCACCGCTAAGTCACACAAAGGCTTGGGATAAACACTAAAAATGGGAACGTTCAAACAGTTCTTTGCTTTAACAGAACTGGGTCAAGTGATCATTTTGGTTTGTGTAAGGCTTTGCAATGTTGTAAAATGAAAATCATCATGAATATTTTAGTTTTCGTGCCCCAGTTGGTTAAAAAAAAGCACAAATACAAAAGAGAGTGGTTAAATTATCGTCCCATGCATATTTAGGAGATTTGATCATCTGACGTGTTTTATTATAGAAAATAACATAAAAGACATTATTTCATGCCGTGCTCTGACCACCAAAACAAGAAACACAGAAGGATTCTAATCATAGTGGAAAAAATAGTAAACGGACCTGTGTTTGCTCATAAATTAGTAAGCAGTGATTTTTACATTCTTAGTGCTGCATTTCCCCCCTTTTTCGAGCATCGACTTGTCGAGGTCATGTGAAGTGACATTACGCCCTACAGAAACACAAAGAAGGTCAAACCAGCAGTCACAATGGCCTATGTGTGAAGTATGAGATGACACATGCAAGAGATGTCATTTTATGCAAGTCCAAGTCAAGTCTCAAGTCCAATTCAAGTAAATATGGTATAAAGAAGATCCTGGTCAATGTTTATTAGTGAGCAGTTATGCTGCACATGCAACTGTACACAGTAATTAAAACATTTTAAATCATATCAAACCGAATATATTAAAATTTGAAAAAACCTAAACTAGGGATGTCCCGATCTGATCATTTGATTGGAAATCGGGCCCGATCACGTGATTTCAGACTCGATCAGAATCAGACGTCACCTCCCGATCCGGACTCGCTACTAGGTTACAGGGTTTCCTCTACATGTGCACCGCCACGGCAAAATAAAATGTCAATGTCTCACATCTGTATAGCGCTTTTCAAAGTCAGTGGACTACAAAGAGCTTTACATCAGTCAGTCATTCACATGCTGATGGAGCTACAGAGGCGAAGCGACCAGACACAGAGGCGCCACCAGCCCTCTGACCACCACCACCACCAGCAGGCAATGAGGGTAAAATGTCATGCTCAAGGACACAATGACAAAGTAACCCAGCTGGAGCAGGGATTTGATCCTGCAACCCTCCAGTTGCAAGACCAGCACTGTAACCACTGAGCTACTGCCTACCTAAAAGCTGCCACACCTTCAGAAGGAAGTTTGTTTTTTTAATAAATATATGTTAAAAAATGTAAAGCATGTGAGAGATACTGTATATATGGTCTATATTTGCACACTTATACTAACCATAATCAGAGTTTGAAATTAATTCAGTTTCTGGTCCAGAGGGAGGGGGGCGGTAGAAGCGTGAGCTCATGGAGGTGCTACCACAGGTTTGTTGTTCACTCGGCACCCAGCCGGGACTCGCCCTCGCCTTGAACAGACATCATTGACGGGAGTACTCGGTCCTGAGGTTGGTGGCGAGGCTGGGTGTGGAGCGAGTCGCACCCATGGCAACTGTTTACTTCATTACCCCTACGCCGAGTCCCCCTCCCGCTCAGCTACAGGAAGTTATTCTGCTGCACAACCCCCGCCCCCTGGTCAGGAAATAAATGTGAGCGTTATTAAGTTAAGAAAAGGGCTTTCTGAGGAGGAGTTTTGTGATTGTTGCTCCAAAACGCACCAACGCTGACAGATCTCTTCAAACTGTCTAATTAAGAATTTGGACTAGAGCTGCTCATGCAACAAGAGCAGAGGACAAATCAGCGCAGGTGGAGCGAAGGAGAGGAGGAGCTCAGAGCAGCAGACAGAGCAGGTAGAGAAATGATCCGGGCCATTGTCAGTAAACAAAAAACCTGATTGGGACATCCCTAACTTAAACCACTACGTACAAAAGAATCAGTGTACGTGGCAATAAAATATTTTAAAAAGTAGTGATGCACTGAATGACGATTCCAAGTTAATCTTTGACCTTTGCATGCATAAGGTGTTTTTATTTTACCTATCTTTCTAATGACCAGGGAGCTTTTTTATTTCCTACATGATGTAATCTCAATAGAGATCTTTACCCTGTTGGTATCTTCTATAAAACTCAAAACATGAATCAAATCCTGAGCCACAGCCTCTACTGCGAGCCACCGGCAAGTCACATATTCTGCTATATTAATAAACAGTGTATGAAATGTCCAGAGTGGCAGTTTAATCCCATTAACTGTCACATTCCTTACTTAGTCATACATACTTATCTAAATCTGAAAGAAAAAGTACTATGAATATTACTTTGTCCACAAATGTACTCTCATGTGTTTTAGTGACTGTGATCAACCTGATTCTAACCTCATAAAACACTGAGGTGTTGCCGTGTACACTTTATCTGAAGAGCATATATAGCAAATAAAACCTATGGTGATAGTTTAAATAGAAAGCTTGTTAAGGCTCATGCTGCTGGGATGAAGGACCTGCAGTAATGTTCAGTCCTGCATGGTAGATGCAGCAGTCTGTCACTGCTTAACGCCCCCATTAAGTGGAAGTAAATCAGGTTATATCCAAGGTGAGTTTTTTACAAATAGTAAATAGCGTCAGTGGAGCTCAAACTGTCCCAGATAAACCCAAATAAAACATTAAGATTAATATCAGTTTATTTTTATATCATTGGATCTGCCACACCAAATAAAGACAACGAGGATTACAGGAATAGTTCTAATTTAAAACCATGAAATAAAAATGGAGTTTAGGACAAATTTGTTAATCAAAAAGTACATCTGTACATTATTAAAGAAAATATTTCTAAATACTTCAGCATGTTTATCCTCTATGAGAGAGCGCCTGAGCAGCCAATGACACTCTTGTATAAAAGCCATTATCATCGGCTGAATATATTACCTGCCCGTGTGCTAACTGGTCAGTGTTAATGGAGACACTGGAATCAGGCAGAAACAAACTACAGCAGAAAATCTTCTCTTTAACCTCACATTTGCTAATTGTTTTAAAAGCAACTCTGATCGGCCAAAATGGTGTCACATTGTAAGAAAAAAAAGGATGAGTAGTTTTTAAATGAGCCCTAGAGCAACAGTTCTAACTGGTAAACATACAGAGGTGCAGACTAATGGTTTTCTCATTTGCGCTATGTGCTCGTTTACTGGTAGCTTAAAGCAGCATTCTGGAGGATTTCAGCAAGAGAGCAGTTTTTGAATCTAGCGTCCAAAGGCTCCTCCTCAAAACATCTCGACACGCGCGTCCGGTCGCGTGTGCGCGCGTGCACGCGGCGCATATACTTCCGACATGAACTGTACAGCTCAGTGTGTAGGGTTTAATCACTCACAGTTCACAATCTTATTCCAACAATACTACGAGGGTCTGAAGAGCCCTCTCTGTCCCTGCTGCTTCTGATATTAGCTCTGTTAGCAGAGAGCTGCTGCTGGACTCTGAAGCTGAACTTGACTCGGCCCTGGATGAACTTTCTGACCAAAATAAACGCATAATCCTGTCAAGCCTTGCCATTCTGTGAGGTGAAAGGTTTAAAAATACAAATAAATCCATCTTTAGCTGGGGAATGGGTAGGTTTTTAGTAGAAATGAGCTGTGAGTCCTCAGTGAACGGCTGAGACGGCAGAGAAACACGCGGAGCATCCTGTACGACAGCGCCCCCTACTGGTACAGGTTTGGTCGATGCGCGTGCATGTTGAGAGAATGCAGAAATTTGAATTTCATTGGCTGAAAAATGTCGGCGGCAAGAAATAATGGAAAGGGGTCTCTAGGAGGAAGGAGGGTCTTCATCAGAATGACAGATGTTGTGGAACTCAACCCATAGATCATAGTTTAGACCTGAAATATCATTTAAAACATTTAGAAAACTTTGATACAGAGAAAAATGCTCCAGAGAGCCGCTTTAATCTTTGATATAAAATTAAGTGAATTACATGTAAAGTTGAGGGTTTGTGTTAAATTATATCGCAATAACAACAATGCATTTTTTAGATCTTCCACTTGATCTTTTGGTCAATCGATATCTTACTGTTCTTATGTGTTCTTTAAAAAACCTGCAGGTCAGTAAGAGCTTGTGATCAAATCATTCCCAGCTTTGTGTTTCTGTTGGGATTCCAGTCTGGTGATGTAGCTAGACACAACAGCTAGAGATAAAATGGCCGTGTTAGACCAGTGGTTCTTAAAGTTGGGGGCAGAGCCCTATTGTGGGGTCACAGAAAACTAACTTTGGGGTCTTGAAAGGATTTCCAGAAATAAAAATGTTGAAAAAAACTGTTGCTTTATCTATAATTAATGTTGTAGCTAAAAAAAAGAAAAGAAAGGCATAAGTGAATGAAAGCAGTACAAAACAAATAAAAGCTGTTTTCATTTTCCCTATGACTGGTGGTTATTCCCTCAGTTTGAGACACCACCAGCTGCTTTAAACTAATTCTTTTGAACCCTTTGAGCTGTGTGTGTGTTTTGATTCATTTAGCTGTTTTAAGTATTTGTATGTTGTACATTTAACAGCACTTTGGTCAACACTGCCTGTTGTTTTTCGGGTGTTTTATGAAGAAAGTGTTATGCTACGTTATGTTGAGTCACTCTAGTTCAGGTCTACAACAGTGTGTGGAGTTTTGTGATTGTCAGCAAATTTATTTTTTGTCATTATGAATATTTAATGCCACCATCAGTCTTGTGAAAATCCACATGATGAGAATTCCACCCGTGTTTCCATTTGCAGGTCCTGAAACTTCAAAAGATCGGCCCCAGGTGAAAAGCCTGGTTTGCTTACACTTAGAAAAGTTTGCCGTCCGTTGGCATCACTGTCAAAGCAAGCAGAGAAATGACTGGATTGAAACACTCAGGCGATTGGCCCGCTCTGCTTACAGGCGCAGCTTGATTTTGAGTGGGAGAGACTGGAGGCTCACTCACTCACTCACTCACTCAGCCCACTCTGTTGTCTCGTATCTGCTGCATGCCTCATGTGCCATCAGTGCTTTTCGCTGCCCCACTTCTCTTTTCTGTAAGTTAGGCTGGAAAAAAGTCATAAAATATTTAAAAATCAAACTATTGGGGATTGCAGGGGAGTGCAGTTGTTTTCTCTACCTCTCAGTCCCAGAGAAGTCATGCATGTGGTGTTAACCTCCAGTTTGGAAGTTTTTTGAGTTTTTTTTTTCTTGTTGAATTGTCACACAAGTGCATCTAATTTTAGAATCAGTTGTTCTGGGTACACAAGTCGAGTCGATCTAGCCATCATTTAGATGTTTACATCAGGGTTTCAACTGTAGAGATGTTGCTGCCAGAAAATCCCTCTGAATCCATCTCTGTGGGATGAGTTCTAATTTGATTAAGCAATCTATGAACATGAAATGTAATTTGCATTACCTTTTGTGCAATTCAGCACAGCTAGTTGATGGCAATTAAAATGCTGTGGAGCATAAAAGATAAGGCCACCCCAGACACACAATGCATGTAACAAACAAAGCATCTGATGAGGTGCGGATTCACCTCTCAAATCTTATTAAACCTTTTGTCTTTTTGTTGCACTATATCTGATCCAGAAATGAATTTTTATTCACTAGGTGTTTAAAAAAGGATGTAATAATTATTTCCCATATTGCTACTTTGAAACAGCTCTTAATAGTTGTGTATTAGATAATTAATTGGAACTAATGAGTCACCTTGAAATACTTAAGGGACATTCTAATAGACTGAAATCCCATACTATTGAAAGGACGACTAAAACTTACCCTAGATTTAGTTTAGTTACTGACTGAACAAATGTTCTACTTTATCTTATAAAACTTGCCCTTGATGAAAGACCTACATTTGTTCAAAAGCCTAAATATTTTCCCTCCACATCCTCTGTTGATGTGATTTTAGTCATTCGAAACACAGTCAACGGGGTACAGGGAACACACAAAATCAATAGTGGAGTCAAAAGCGTTCAAAGTAGGCAGGATGAATGGATGATAGAGCGCTTTGAATTATTCATTGGTGTTGTGGATTTGTCCGTCTTCTTCGCACCGGTAGACCTCTTTATACAGATACATTTATTAGAGCAAAGATGTAACATATGACAACAAATGGTCTTCATGCATAACTTTCAGTCTGTCACAGAAGAAAGAGAACACTTAGCAGGAAGCTAATGAGTTATCATGTAGGAAACAAACATTTCTAAGAAAAAATAAGAGTAATTCCAATACTTGTTCAGGAATTGTTGGATACTTTTTTAGCTGTCCAGACAGAAACAGGGAGACTTTCATAATTTAAAACCATGCCTGAGGCTAAACTGTGTCCACACATGTTCTTGACATTTTTAATGACAAAAACACGGCAAAGGCACAAACAACAAGATGGACATGACTGTGGGGCAGATAGAATCTTCTCAGCACGATAAACTTCTGGAAACATCAGGAGCCTACTGAATATACTGAACTACTTGATGCAATCGAACGAAAACAGCTGAATTTAAAACATAAGCTTGTTTATTTATTTATTTATTTATTTATTTATTTATTTATTTATTTATTTATTTATTTATTTATTTATTTATTTATTTATTTATTTATTTATTTATTTATCTTGGTTATATATATTACACTGAAAAAGAAAAACATGGGACCAACTTTTAAAAAATGCTTTAATTTGGTGCAACTTGTTAAGAACAAAGGCAATAAATTAACTTTGATAACCTTAATTCAAAACAAATTAAAGCATTTTTCAGGTTGTACTCATGTTTTCTTTATTACAGCGTGTCTTTTGAGTCTCCCTAATAGATAAAGACTTGTTTTGGTCATGTAGATTGTAGATGACATTGAGTTTAATTTTGTACCTGTTTTGTACAGCAATCAAAAGATTTATATTCTTCCAGGTAACTATACCGAATAACTTTTCTGGATATTTTTCTGTATTCAGTTGAATACGTTTTTGGTTTTAAGGAAAGATACATCATTTAAGATTGTTTATTACTCAGTTAGTGTCCAGTTGAGGTAATCTGGGAAAGTGGACACCTGAAAGTGGACGGTTGGACACCTGTAGGAATGTTGAGTCAGGTTATCAGAGGTTAAAGCATAATAAAGAGTCATTATAATCCAAGTTATTGGCAAAAAGAGGATTATTGTTCGTGTGATGGTCAAGGGGTCAAAAGGTCAGAGGAATTTTGTCAATTGATAACGCTACACATGCTAATGGTAGCAACCTGAAGTCTACGTGTTAACTGGTGAACAGGTGTTCGTACTAACTGATTAAAATGATTATAATGAACTCAATCTCACTGCATTGTCACTCACCACTAACTAGCTTATTTGTTTTGTGACCTATTAGCCTGAAAAATGAGTTAACTTTACTTTTCTAAAAATACTCAAAAGTAAAGCACTCTGTGGTTAAAAAAGGAAAACTCATTAGCTGTTTTT
The DNA here is from genome assembly GCA_006937965.1 of Callopanchax toddi. Lineage (NCBI taxonomy): Eukaryota > Metazoa > Chordata > Actinopteri > Cyprinodontiformes > Nothobranchiidae > Callopanchax > Callopanchax toddi. Next base: position 1,494,441 of record SSNR01000048.1, on the reverse strand, counting down.
TGTGTTTGAATAGAATGTTGGAAGCAGTGAAATATTAGTGAGAATCAACAAATGAAAAAAACTATTTATGTTGGTTTGGATGAATTTGTATGATATGCGCTCTTTTCCTCAAAATCTTTGACAACATAATTTTGGTTAGACTTCCCTAAATTGTTTAACTGCTGCTTTAACACTTAAGTATGTATGCATACTGTGCAGATGCAACACGTTCTCACTCCCCACTCGTCAACATATTGACGCATGGTCAGCGTCCCTCTGCAGCGCATCTCAACGAGCGGGGTACACCCCTCCCGTCCAAAAATGACGTTCAGGGTTCGCTCATTGAAAGTTATAGAGCTCCCTGAACGTCTGTACCTAACGACTTGAGAACGAGGACTAGGAGCCTGTTTCATATTTTAGAACGTTTTATAAAATGTACTACGATCCTTTTACAGCTGATACTTGAAATTATTTGAACCTTTTTGTTCATTAGACTTCATCTTTAACATAATCTGTTCTGCCTCTCTAAATAAATGCAGTAAATTTTAGAATCAGTTAGGGTTAACCCTAGCTCCTTTTTTTTTACAACATAAACATAACTATTTTAATTAGGAAGAAAAGTCCTGTGGCCCGCAGCTTGAGATTATGTATGGATAAATGATTTTTTAAATAAAGTTTTTTTCATCACCGTGGTGATGTCATCGAACGCGACCGTGCCACAGGTGGGTCAAAACTATATTCCTTAGCTCTTTTTCGTACCATAAAACACAAATAAACACACGTTTATAGGATAAATACGTATTTATAAATGTCCTAAATCACTCATTGTTCCACAAAATTGCTTCCATTAACTCATAAAAGTAACATCAGCAACTTAGTGAGCTTTAACGTGTGTTTATTTGTGTTTTATGGTACGAAAAAGAGCTAAGGAATATAGTTTTGACCCACCTGTGGCAGAGTCGCGTTCTATGACGTCACCACGGTGATGAAAAAAACTTTATTAAAAAATCGTTTATCCATACATAATCTCAAGCTGCGGGCCACAGGACTTTTCTTCCTAATTAAAATAGTTATGTTTATGTTGTAAAATAAAAGGAGCTAGGGTTAACCCTAACTGATTCTAAAATTTACTGCATTTATTTAGAGAGGCAGAACAGATTATGTTAAAGATGAAGTCTAATGAACAAAAAGGTTCAAATAATTTCAAGTATCAGCTGTAAAAGGATCGTAGTACATTTTATAAAACGTTCTAAAATATGAAACAGGCTCCTAGTCCTCGTTCTCAAGTCGTTAGGTACAGACGTTCAGGGAGCTCTATAACTTTCAATGAGCGAACCCTGAACGTCATTTTTGGACGGGAGGGGTGTACCCCGCTCGTTGAGATGCGCTGCAGAGGGACGCTGACCATGCGTCAATATGTTGATGAGTGGGGAGTGAGAACGTGTTGGCAGATGAGAGATTTTTTCACATAAACTGAAATCAGGTGCGGTTGCATGTTTTGTGACACATTGGAAGCAGAATTGAGAGGTAATGTAATATTTTTTATTGAGTTAATCTCATTTTTAATCTTCACATCGGTGCCCGTGCTGGTGTTAAGACATCAGCATCACTGAGCATCTGTGACCTTTTAAGTGCTCCTTAGCTGCACCTCACAACAGGAAGCACAAATTAAAATGAGCCACTCAGATCACGACCGGCCCACAGTTACCACTGCCAGGCATTGCCCGAAAGGACAGATGTTCAGTTCATGTCTGGTGGAAGATGAGGGGTTAACAGAGCTGTTGCAAACTGCATCCAATGACCAAAGGTTGCAGGCAGCACTGGAACTAGTGTCAAAAACAGCAGAATGTAAATGGCTGGAACTGCATCTGTTCAAGTCTGTCAAACACAATGAATGACTTTATAAAGCCACTTTCTTTTGTCATATATCAATTTTTTTGTCTACCACAATAATTTAATAAATTTAAATGAAAATACCTCAAGATGAGTGCTTTCCTCAGCTATTTTTAGCGATTAAAAATTAGATGAACTAGATAAATTAATTACAGATCATAAATAATGAATCCAAATTTTAAAAATTTTATGAGCACTAAGTATAACATTATTAAAAGTGTTCATGTATCTATTTATGAAATATGTTGAAAAATGAAGTTCAGTTTCTATATTGTGTGTACAGCACACAGGGGAAATACAAATGTGTTGACTTTATTTTCAGATCTGGCACGAGAAGAAGAGTGTGAAGATGTTAATAGTCATGAGTGCAACAATCCAGTGACATAGTTGTGGATGTTTGCTCTGTAATCTAATCAAATGTAAGAACAGAACAAATTTGTCTGAAAATGCTTCAATAGTAGATGAATAACCACAGAAAAAATTCCTACTCTTTCTCAAATCAACACCTGTATCCATTTATTCCAAAAAGACAAGAGACACTGTCAGTTGGAGCTGTGGCAGATCAGTTCTAATTACTCTCCTCCTTAGTGGGGAACTTTAGCCTGCTTTCACCAACTCCAACCCACAACTATCCTTCATTTCTAGACACTCCACTGCAGTGCAGTAATTATCAACTTCCTTTATTAGCCATCTGCAGTGGCTCTTGACCAATTAAAGTGGTTTGATAAATAGTTGTCTTGAACAAAACAAGGGTGTGGGACTGAGGGGTTTTGTTGCTCGAGGCAATGTTTGAGATATTTTTTTCAGAAAACAAGTGAATGAAACAATGAGAGCGACTGAGAAACTCCAGTGATGTCGGAGCCACCTGCGAGTCTTGAAACTTGTGCTGAAGCAGTCCATGAAATTGCTTCCTGGGGTCATGTAACCCCAAATTATTTCTAGAAAAAGGTAGGTGTAAAAAGGCAGCGAATGATAATAGGAGGAAACATATAGTAAGTGTGGGCAGAGTCTTTGGGCTTTTTTTTTTTTTCCTGTTCGTGTTTATCAGGCATCCGCAGATCCCTTCAAGTGTAGGCATCTGGGGTAATGGATTAGAGCGCTGGTGTGGTGTGCCAGTGAAATCATGGCTGAAAAAGAAGTGCATATTTTAGAGTTTCTTTGTCTGCATGTGAGGCCTGTGTGAGTTTGACTGTTACTGATATGCCCACTGGCAAAGCAGTCCTCTGTGAATATAATGTGGTGCAGCAGCACTGGCAGACCTGCAACTATGAACAAATGGTAACTAGCTAGAAGGAGTCAGCGTTAGCCTTAGCTAGTGGCGCTATGGATGTAGTATTATGCATTCAAACTTCAGCCAGGTGCACTGTGTTTGATTCAGCTTGGCGGGTGCTGTATATATTATCTGACTGGGCTCAAGCTTTAAACCACATATTTTGGTGTCTGGTAAAAGAAAGAACAATGACATGATGCTAAATGTCATTTTTTTATAGTTCCTGATAAGATGAATGAAGAGCATCTATGAATTTTAATAGCATTAAAGGCACACTTTGTAACTTTTTCATATTTGAAAATCTTTTTCTTGAGCCAGTATGTAGGCTACTAATGTGACCCTTTACAGGGTTAATGAAAAGTCACTCTGCCCCATCTGCTGCTTGTGTCCAGGATACAGAGTTTGCAACTTCTGAGTCTCCGGTCTGGTGTCCTGAAATCTCATCATATCTTGCAAGGGTTAGGCTAACCCAATGTGGCTAGCTGCTATGCTTTAGCTCATGATTCCTGCATTTTTTCCATCTCTCCTTGCTTGAACACAGCTGATTTTTTTGAATGAGTGATGAACCGCTCCAGTAGGAAGCAATGAAGGCTGAGGAGACATTTCAACAGTTAGATTTAGGTGTTTCTGAGCAGAGATAATGCTAAAGGTCTTTACAACAGGGATTTAAAATGGACACTAGGGGGTGCTAAAAACAGGTGAAAACTACATAGTGTGCCTTTAACCTAAAACAGCTCTTTGCTTCTGAATGTTCATCAACTTGCATGGTAGCTGTCAAATGACCGAACAAGTAACAAATTCTCCAAATAAAAAAAATCAGCAGGTGTCTGAAAAATCTGACAGCACTCTCAAGGCCAAGTCATACTCGACGAGAAGCAAGAACTTTGTTCTCACTGTCTGGGGGTTTCCTAGAATGTTTTGTTCTTGGAGACCCAGTTCGACAGCACTAACGGCTTGTTCTTGTACACATCAGCTGAGCAGAACTTTTTTCTGCAGGATGTCCGAGAACAACTGCTGTGATTGGCCAGACAGGGAGAATGAAAAGTTAGTGCGGGTAGCGGTTGACGCTGTACATTGATGTAACTTCTCTGGCGCAGAAGTTAAATGCCTGTTGTGCGCGGACAGACCAGCGCAGACCTGAGGAGGCATCTGGGTCTGAATCGACTGGCGCAGACCCTCGCGGCCCACGCTGGTCCTGGTCTACCGCTGGTCCACAGCTGGACCAGCGAGGGTTTGCACCAGTCGATTCAGACCCGTATGCCTCCTCAGGTCTGCTGCTTGTCCGCAGCTGGACCGGGACCATCGTAGGATGGATCGTTTTTATCTGCACTCATACACACACACCTGATACGCACACCTGAATGACACATCGCTGAAGGAGTTCGGCAGCTGGGTTCTCGGGGAGTATGAAGGAACTCCCCCAGCGAGAAAAAAGTTCTTGCTTCTCGTGGAGTATGAATTGGCCTCTAAACTTTGTCGATGCCTTGTCACACTTGTGCATTTTCTAGCCTTGTTCTTTACTACTACATTGTTAAACGCCTCTGCACCTAATTAAACCGCTGTCACCATCAGTTGTAACACCCGTTTAGAAGCCAAGAGTCCAAATGAGGATTACTTTAAGTCAGTGGCCTTTCATTATATCAAGGCTTTCCACCGTCATAAATTTGTGCTTCAGGCCTCAGAGGCAGCTCATTATCCTGCTGCTTACTTTGCCAGCCACATGCCAAGTCTTAAACATCACAGCTCACAGAGGAAAACACTTTTTCTTGAACTTATTAGACACCAGAGAACCTCAATTCCACAGAAACGTTGACACAACAATGTCTACCTGGAATATTGTGGTGGGATGCACCAGAAGCTTCCCTGCCTTTTGTCCAACAGCGTCAGACTGAATCTAAAGTGTCTCATATGACATGATCTCAACACAACTGTCTGAGTGTGTGGCTTTAACAAGAGAACAAACATGTGCATGTGTAGTTTGATTACATCTAAAATATTTGGTCAAAACTAATAAAATGATATTTATTTTAGTTAAATTATTTTTTTGGATTTTCTCTGGAGCGGGAGATCGACAGACGGATTGGGGCAGCGTCAGCAGTGATGTAGACGCTGAACCGGTCTGTTGTGGTGAAGAAGGAGCTGAGCCGGAAAGCAAGGCTCTCGATTTACCGATCGATCTACCTCCCAATCCTCACCTATGGTCATGAGCTTTGGGTAATGACCGAAAGAACGAGATCGCGGATACAAGCGGCCGAAATGAGTTTTCTCCGCAGGGTGGCCGGGCTCAGCCTTAGGGATAGGGTGAGGAGCTCGGACATTCGGGAGAGACTCGGAGTAGAACCGCTGCTCCTCCATGTAGAGAGGAGCCAGCTGAGGTGGTTCGGGCATCTTGTTAGGATGCCCCCTGGACGCCTCCCCAGGGAGGTGTTTCAGGCATGTCCTGCCGGCAGGAGGCCCCCCCAGGTCAACCCAGGACACGCTGGAGAAAATATATCTCTGGTTTGGCCCTGGAGCACCTTGGGATCCTGCCGGAGGAGCTGGTAGAAGTGGCTGGGGAGAGGACCGTCTGGAACTCCCTAATTGGGATGCTGCTCCCGCGACCCGGACCCGGATAAGCGGAAGAAGACGAGACGAGAGACGAGATTTTTTTGGAGGTGTTCACTTTCCTGATACTGATCAAATGAGGGGATGCAGTGTGCTTTTATGGTGCTGGCCATAGTGAAGCTGGCGTTTTCACATTATTCTTTTTAAACATCAGATGTTAAAAACAAATGCTTTATTTAGTCATTTTCTTGTATAATAATTTTCAAATTGTATATTTTTGGCCTTTTAAAGTTACTTTTAGATGAACGCAATGCTATTATTTAGACTAAACTCTGCAGTCCTGCACTCTATTAGACCCTCAGTATTAGTGAGGTCTGAGATGATCTTCAAAATCTGAGTTTTTTATTTGTAAACAACTGTAGCCAACAAAAGCTTACTAGTGCTTAATCTGGTGTCTAATCTGAAAGTTAAATTGTAGTTGGGCTAAAAACCTAAAATAAATCCCAGTTTTTATTATTCCACCTGATCCCTATCAAAGAGAGTAGCTCATTTTCACAGAAATCAATTCAAAAATACATGAATAATCTCAGAGGGAAGCTCAGTTTTTAAGAATCTCATTTTAGTTTTTTCAAAGATCATTTACAGCTGTGGGCAGGGAGGATCTTCTGCTACCTGCAGAGTGACATTCTAGAACTAGAACTTTATCACTGAATGTTTTGTGCCATTAATATTTATGTAATTCATCATAGTAAAACTGAAGTGGGTACTTCAGGTTTAATCTGCCACTCACTGCTACTTCACCGCTGGATGAGTGTTAAAATTCACTTTGCTGTGACCTGATTTGCTTTGAATACATAAGAAAATTTAAAAAATCGTATCTCAGTTAACATGTGTGTCCTTGTTATTAACAATATATTAATAATCCGTTCAGACTGATTAGGGGTCTCATTCTGAATAGAAACACTGTGTTACATTCAGACTATGAATGACAGTCTGGTTCTAGAGTTTAATTAACTAGCAGTCTATCAGGGGGAGGAAGCTACTATTGTCTTATAAATCTTTTTATTATAAAGAATCCTTTTTAATATTGTGCTCTCAGCTCTTCAATGTGCAGACACTTGAGAGAATTCTGTTTCCACTGAAAAGTTTTCTGGATGTTTTGAAGTCCTGTTCCATCAGTGAAATGTGGCGTTTCATTGATGAATTGTAGAATAAATTACATTTGTTGAATTGGCTAAAACAGATTTAACTGTTGATGTTGATTTATTCATTGAACAGAAAGAGAAACCCTGTTGGGATCAGGCGAGCTCGTCCACAGAGGGAGGGATTTCCCTTTTGTCATGTTTAAATTTTTATTAAATTCAGAAATGAAACCTTTGGTTTTGTGACAGTTTTTATCAATCAACAATGCTAATTTTGCTTCAGATTTATTTTGATTATCTGCTCCTTCAGGAAATAAAGAAAATAATCTGGTTGCTGGATCAGATGTGAGGTTTCTTCAGATGTTGAGAAAGGGCCAGTTTATGCTATTAAGTTAAACATGCACTAAATATACACAAAAAATATATGAGGTATTCACAGAAGCATTCAGCTGTCAAGCTACATTACCAGCTACATATATAACACTTGTCTTGAATAATAAACAGTTGATGGCCTGTGATATTTGAACACATTTGCACTGAACACACACTGCTCTGACACACTTCCATCTGGAGTCATTTTGTATTAACTGCAAACCTTTTACTCTCTGTGAGAGTTAGCTTCATTCATTCTGGTTGGTGTGTACATTCCACCACAAGCCAATGTGCAGGAGGCTGAATGCACACTCACTGACCAGATGCTGTCTGAGGAACAGCCATACCCAGACTCTTTAGTTATAATTCTTGGAGAATTTAACAAAGGTATCCTCAGCCATGGCCTTCCCAAAAACAGTTTATCACATGTCTGAAAAAGGAAGACATCTTAGATTTTGTGCAACGGTTCACCTGATCCTTGCAGAGACCAAAGATGGGTTCCCTCTGTGCCATATTTGGCCATCGAGGACAGTGTTTTGTTCTGAGAACATGGCAGGTAAAAATCTCTAGTCGTGGGCATGCAGTGATGCACAGATGCAAGATGTTGCAGTCTCATTACCAAAGACAAGCTGTGATCAATAGAACATTCTTCCAGACCTGGATTGGATTCAACAGGAGAGTCTGACATAGAAAAGGTTTGTCCTGTGGAAATCCAGGTGATGATCTATGACCCTTTGTGTTTAGTTTTGGTTTTTTCTTTGGTTTACTTCCCCTGCGTGAACCTGGCCATTTCTCCATAGCTCCTCTCTTGTCTTCCTTCACAGCAGTTCCTTTTTCACCTGCTCCTCACCCCCAACTACCCTCTCCTGCATATATACCACACCATTTCAATCACTCCCTGTCGGATCCTCCTGTTGTCTCCTTGAGAACCTGTTTACCTACCTGCAATGTTGGTTCTTCATTTTGAGTTCACCTGCCTCCTCCTCCTCCTGCTGCTCCAGTGCACCTCGTGTCCAACACTTACAAAATGTGACCAAACCCAGAAGTTTACATCCACTGAATATAAAGACACGTTTTCCTCCGTCTGAAGTTAATTCTGATCAAACATTTCTGGTTTTACGTCAGTGAGAATGACCACAATTATTTCTATTTGTTAAATGCTACAATAATGAGACATTTTTTAATTAATGTCTTCAAAATCAGAAGTTTACATACCTTTCCTCAGTATTTTGTAGCATTGACCTTTGAAATGGGTCAAGCGCTCTGGGTAATCTTCACAAAACTTAATAATAACAATAACAATAACAATAATTTGCTCAAATTCGGACCTGTGCCTGTAACTGAGTCAGGTTTAGGCCTCGCTCACACAGCTTTTCAGATATGACCACACATCCAGGATTGAGATCAGGGTTTTGTGATGGACACATCAAAACATTGACTTTGTTGTCCTGAAGCCACTTTGTAGCCACTCTGGCTGGATGCTTAGGGTCATTGTCCATTAGGAAGAACTACTTCTTGGTGGATGTCTTTAGATATTGCTTTAATATTAATGTTTTTTTCCTCATGATGTCACCTATTTTATGAAGGGCAGCAGTTCCTCCTGAAGCAAAACAGCCCCACAACATGATGCTGCCACCACCAAATGTAATGATGGTCATTATGGCCAAACAGGTCCACATTAGTTTCATCAGACCACAGGACATGTCTGCAAAGGTGAAGGTCTTTGTCCCCGTGTGCTTTGGCAAACTGCACTCTGGCTTTTTTACATTTCTTTTGGTGTAATGGCATCCTCCTCGCTGCGTGGCTTTTCAACCCATGTCGATACAGGAAACTTCGCTGATTTCTTTTGACTTTCCCATCGTGTCAAACCAGAAAAACTGAGTGTTCAAGTAGCAGGGGGGCCGCCAGGGATTTTGGGCCCCATGAAAAAATATTAAATTGGGCCGAGTGGCGGCTCTTCCATAGGGGGCGCCAGGGCTCTGCCCTCCCTGATGTGAGGAGAGAAAATTAAAAAGAAAAAGATATGATGTACCAGATATTGACTGTTGTTCTTTATATAGACATACAGTATACTGTGTATACACAGTATATATATATATATATGTGTGTGTCAGAGGTTGCACTAGACTTTTTCATTGTCCAACATTTTGACTGACAGGTTCAAAAAAATCCGGTCATAATCTATGTTTATATATATCACGCAGCAGTTCACCATTAAGTTTAATTTTTAGGAGCTTAACAGACCCATAAATTCAACCCGTACCTGATATGAGCCCAAACCCGGCCCGACATCATCAGAGGCGATACTCGGTCAGAAAATACAAGATCAGAACATCATGGAACACAAGAAACTCTGAGAATCAAACAAAAACTAAGGCAAAGATACAAACTGGTGCTGTTGGTAACTTTAGGTTAAATGTTAATGCAATTGCTTGTTTCAAAACAAGAAAAATATCAATATAAGGCCTTATGGGGATGCTCAGTAGTGACGTCCTCTACAAATCATCTCTGCAAGAGTTGCCCCTGTGTCTGTAGTTTTTCAACATTAAGCTAGTACAGCTCTGTCTCTAGTTTGTCCAAACTTTACTGTTATTATCTGAACCTTGGGCTGGACCAAAGGTGCAGAGTAACAGCTGCGCCTCGACAGTAGAGCTGTTTTCAGTTTGATAAATTAATGACGCTCCTCTGTGAATTTGAGTATGGTGTCATTTATCATGTTTTGATGTCCCTCATCATCCCTCTCATCTCTATTATCTCCACTTTTAAAAGATACCTGTCCTCTGGGCATCTGTTGGCATGACTACACACACACTCACTCACGCACGCACGCACGCACGCACGCACGCACACACACACACACTTTTTATCCTGATGGCAGGAGCAATGGATTTGATGTTTGCATGACTCTGACATATGAAGCTGAAAGGCAGGAAATATTGTTAGCAGCACATTAAAAGCTTTTGATTAAAACAACGAATGCCTTTTTTTTAAAAACTCTTTTCAGTCATCTCTTCAGGTTTTTTATGCACAGACAAGAAAAACATTTTTGCCATTGATACTATTCAGAATCTGTTAGTCCTTTTACTAAATTTTTACTCTACTAAAATTTTACTCATTTCACCTTTATTTGGGTTGTTTTTCCTTTAACCTTCATGCCATACACATTTTAGGATCCACTGATCAGGGACACTTTTTGCAACTTTTTACAACATTTGTCAGAAATGATGTAACTGTGTAGAAAGACCCCCTGTGACTTCCTGTTAGACGCGATAATTCAGTAGGTCTGACTGGAATGATGCTGGATCTGTTTCTCTGAACTAGACATGATTTCATTACTACGTCCCTGTGTCAAAAATGAACTGAACAATTCAAATTGAGAATACATACTTTCAGTTGTTATTATAAAACTTTAACAGACATGAAAACAGAAACTCAAGACTTGAACTTCTGACTTGAGTCTTGAATGGAGATAATGGTGAGCTAATGATTCTCCTGTCAGAATAATTAATTGCTCTTGTTTTTGACAAATGTAATTTCAGCATTTCAAACTCATGCTTTTGCCATTTGTTTGAGATGTGAGATGATAACAATGATGCTAATGAGCAGGATGGGCCCACCTGCAGCCTAATGAGGGACATTATGGTTATCCTCCTGGTTTTGGAGTTTCAGTGTTTTAGAGCTAAAATCATCAGAACAGTTGTAACAATAGCCTTTAAAGAGCTGAACTGTTGTGTGAAAGACAAAATATATTTTTCATGTTGCAGCTGCACCTACTCAATCAAATCCAGAATAATAAAAAAAAATCTAATTGTCAGCACAGAAATGAGAACATGTCTGAAGGATCTTTACTTCTAAAAACACAATCAGGACTTGTTCTGATATAGATGATCAGCTAATTTCCATAAATTAACTACGTGTTAATGATGAGTGTATAGCAAAGTTCAGCTAATGTAAACAGCGCTGAGTTATGATTAGGAATAAATGTGCTCCCTGCAAAGGATTCATATTCTCTGGCCTTCAGCAGAAATATCGGAAGAGCTATCGTTTGTTTTTCCTTCGCTCCCCAGTGCACTATTTACCAGCTCGGAGGAAGTAAATCTCTGTATATTAATCAATTAATCAAACAACAGCCCACAGTTTACTCAAGACAGCAGAAAAATAATCACACAAATACACTAATTAATATGATAAAACCAACAAATGAGCCTAAGTTCGGTGCTGAAACCTGAACATATTGATGAGAAAATGTCATTTTGAGCAAGGACACATTTTCCTCTAGTGCAGGATCACTACTTCTGTCTAAATAGTTTATACTCATTAACTAAATCATCATAAAGCGTTACACTTTGTTCACTGAGACACATTTTACAGAAGCAATAAGAGCTGAAAATACACAAACAGGTGGAACGTTTGAAAATGAGTAGAATCTCATCAGCAGAGGTGACTTAGTCAAGATCAAAAGCCGTCAGCTCTCTATAGCTGCAATCAGAACGTATTTATAGAATACGAAAAGGCTTTATTAGAAAACATTTCCACCTGAAATCAAACTAATATTAGAAGCATCCATTATGACATTATTCTGCTGTTTTAACACCCTCATTCTGTCCATGCCAACACATCCTCCATCCACCTCTACCTACTGGTTTATACAACGTGATGTTCCCACTGAAACAACCTGAGAAACAGGGAAAATATGCTGGCTGCTCTGCAGTGATTTTTTGTCAGATGATAAGATGAAGCAGCTGCTCGTTTTGCACAAACTGAAAAGCACAGAAAAAGTCAGGTCCTCTCTTGAGTACATCAATGTAAAATGATGTGCACACCTACAGATACTGTAAGTAGCTTTAAACTCACGAAAAACTCTAAATGAACCATACTGAAGTAGACTCAATAACAGGCTGCTGATGACGCAGAAAACCTCCTCCAAGGAGAAGTCCAGGAACCATCCTCACCAGACCCACTGATTGGTCCGGTCAGTCTGGTACCGGGCCAATCACAACCCTCTAACAGTTTGATGGGTGGGATTAGCCAATGACAGCACCGCTTTTGACTATGAAATTAAACAACACGGCGGCAGCTCAGGAACCGCATTTGTTTGAAGCAGCTTTGTTATCAACTTTGGACAATTTAGATTTGGGCTTTTCTTTAAGACGTGAACAGATAGAGTCACTGACATACTTTATTTTGAAAAAAATGCATTGGCTGTTTTGCCGATGGGATACGGTAAAAGTTTAATTTATCAACTGGCTTCAGTTGTTGCTAAACGGCTCTGATTAGTCCTAGTGCTATCCAACAGCATGTGAATACAATTTGATTGACAACCGTTGATCCCGCCTCTATGAATGAGTCGTTTCAATGGATCATGACCAGACCACATATCCACATATATAGTCTGGCTTGCCAGGCTAACAAAATAAAGAACAGGGCCTGATAATACAAATAGAAACATTAAAGTTAAGGCATACATGTTAAAACATAGGATAATAAAATATTATGGGGTGGAGGTGCATGATGTGGAGTGTACGTATGACCATTCTGCCTACGCACAAACAATACAGACCTGAGTCCATCTTCATGGACGACAAAGCTGCTGGAGACTCGGGTACCTGTACTTTCTCCAGACCTGAATGCATATTCCCCATTTACCCACCTATAAACATACACACAGAAATGAATGAACATGAAAATAAGCACTCATGTCTACACATATCTACAAACATTTCCCAAATTCAATGCATATTACATACATGTACATGCATGTGTACACACGCACTTACATACAAATACTATAAAATACTCTTCTTTAATAAAACCTTTAAATACTTAATGGTCTCTGTGGTTGCAGCTCATCTCTGCTTCTCACAACTTTGAATTTCTTGCGCTCCTGCTTGGCTTTTTTGGTCTCTTATAGCTTCAAGAGCAATATCAATAATTTGGTGTGATTATCAGTTATTTGGTTAAGAGAAGAATGGGGTAACTAGTTGCTTTAGATTCGCTGTTGAATAAAAACAATTGTTTGTGAGAAGTGACACTTTCTCATGTAAATGCAACTATTGGATAAATAAACCAACAGTACTGAGTTCAGTATAACATTTTGCTTACTGTACAACAATTCTTTATCCTCTATGTTGCACAGCCTAGTTGTAATTCCTGAGGGAAGTTGTCATTCTGATCCAAACTGAAAAAATGCTTTAAAGCTTATTAGCCTTTTTTATCACACAATATGTGTTTCTTATTGTTAAATATTTAATGTGAAATATTTTTTGAGAACTCTTTATTTATTTAGAGCTCAAAAGACCAAATAAACATATAGGAGTCAGAAATCCACATTTTGCATTCAGAAATATGTGCATCTGGTTCATTTTCCTTTTTGCAGTGCAGCACATTCTGTCACTCGATAGTCTTACAGATAAATGGAAGTAAATGGAAGCTATCTGCTTTTATTCTGCATCTGAAATATTCCCTATCTGCAATGTGCACCATTGAACTTTTAAGATGCACGTGGTTTAAATGGAACATTCTGAAAAAAATAATAGATATATTTTAAGTCACGGGGGCATTGCCAAAGTTGACAACAGCAACTTGGTCAGTTGTGACTCAGCATGCTGTCGTAGCTGGAATTTAAATCTCAGTTGGAGATGAGATCTAAACCTTTCAGACAGCACTGCAGTGGCTCTGCATTCCATCATTTAGAAGTTTTTAGATTTAAATGATCCTGTCGGCAAAGTCCCATTAGCTCGGATACACATGGGATATGTGGCTTAGGGGATGGATGTCCAGGAGCCTGTGGTTACTTTGATCTAGCAGGCTGTTTCTGGAGCCCTGAGGTGAGGAGGTGTGGAACAGCAGTCCCACACAGAGGTGAGACCCTAGTGTAAGTAATGCTGCCCTGTTCACCCCGACAGCACAACTTTACTATAAGAAAGATCAGAATAAATCCTGCTTTGATAAATATTTCTTACACAAACTCATTACAGGTTTAGAGTGTTAATCAGACTCAAACACCTCCCACAACTCTTCCTTTTCTGCATTATATAACTCTAGGTTTTGAAATAGTCTAATGTTATTTTCTGTTATATTTCTAACTTATTGCTACATTTTCCATTCTCTGTTTTCTTACATATATGCTTTGTTGATAGTTGAAACCATGTTGGCTTGCAGGGACAAACATCCCTCATTATGTTTCTGCCAAATGTTTGGCAATTAGTTTATTTTTAGTTTTTGTATTTAAAGCTTGTTATTTTTTAAATTTAATGCACAAGGGACATAATTTATTGATAAAATTAGCAAAACCAATAGTAAGAGACAAACTTATTCTGTAAAGACAGTTTTCGTTTAAGTGATAGTTGCCATCCTTCTCTTAAAGTCCTTAAAACAACCTACTAAATGTGCTGCAGTTGAATAAGCTGGAGCGGAGAGGACTTGCTTAATCATTTAAAAAAAACGAGAAGTTCTTCCTTCTTAAGAATGATAATGAAGTGAAAAACCTTGCAGTTTATTTTCCCTGAGAGAATATGAGAGAGGTGCCCTACTTTAACAAAGAATCTATCTTTTGCGGCGTGCACATAAAAATCCAGACAAGACAAATATAGATAACATAATTAAATCAAACAGAGTAGGAAAAAGAAAACTGGAGCTCACTTAGACACAAACTCAAAATGGTGAACTGGATACTGAAAGGCAAAGCCCTGGGGACATCTGAGACATACATTGAGGGTGACTTTATTTTTGTGGTCTATGCTGGATGTGATGCTCTGAGGGGATTTAAATGTGGGTTTGACGTACCCAATTCCTGAATAAGGATTACTTGATGAAGGAACTTTACATTTCATTCCTCTGTTTTGTCTTTTAAAATGTGCAGACCCCAAATGATATATGGTTAAATCATGTGTAATCTTATTTTCCATGAATAATTGTATCTTTTTATACATGTCAATTGAAAAATAGTACAAATGTTCGTCCTGTGTGAGCTTAATATTGCAAGCACACACTTTTTAGATCAATTCCTGCCTGTGACATCATCAACATGCGACAACAGTAACTTGTAGTTGTCGGCGGTAGGTCGAGCAGTCATCTGGCAACTGTTGGTCATCGGGCTGTTGGTTCAATCCCAGCTCCTGCTGGGGCACTATGTTGTTGTGTATTTGGGCAAGACACTTCAGCGACCTTGCCTGCTGGTGGTGGTCGAAGGGCCTGGTGGTGCCTGGTTTATGGCAGCTTTGCTTCTGTCAGTTTACCACAGGGTAGTGTAGCTTACCACCATCAGTGTGCGTGTATGAGTGGTTGAATGACTGTAGTGTAAAACACTTGGAGTCTGTGGACTTGATAAAGCACCATACAAATGCAGGTCATTTACCATTTGATATCACTACATCCAATAGGGATTATTCTGCCCTCAATAGTTGTTCCTATCACTCCTTGTCCCTTCAACTGCTCAAATCTTCATGCACCAACAGCCTTAGCAACAGTCCGTTATCTTAGCTTCCCAAGTCAAGGACCCCAACACGTTTTAATTCCAAATGAAAAAGCAGTTATACAACAGTGGCAAAATAAAACTTGTTTGCAGGATTAGCCACAGGAGGAAAAACATGTGCCTGCTCCACAGTAGGTTCGTCCAGATATAGCTGCTGTTGCTCTGGAGGATTTGCAACTGCCAATAGCCTTCAGGTAAGCCAGTAGTAAGAAGTGTTTTTAATCTCTGAGGTTTGCTTTTGATGCAGAACTGGAACTTTGACACTGAGTGATATCAAAGCTAATACGTGTCCAGCACCAACATTCTGGCTCACTCATGGCACCTCGCTAATTCTTGGTGTCCTTCATGCAACATCATCAGTACATTATTTGTAACAACGTTTTTAGGATTGCATCCAGCAGAAAGGGTTGCAGGTTCAAATCCCATCTGCTGCCTTTCATGGAGTTGCATGTTCTTCCCAGGCATGCTTGGATTTCCTCTGAGTACTCTGGTTTGAGACATGGCCACAACCTCCCTAAAAAGGTGTATACTGTGTAAGTCAATCTGGATAAATGACCAGAGTATCTTCCTATAGCACTACCCATCATTTAGGTGCAGAAACGGTGGCACTCTGGCGTTATGTACAACGTTGTTAGGGTGTTAGATTTAAAGTTTACCGAGATGTCATGTTTGGAGAAAATTCTTCTCAGTTTCTCTGAGGATGTGTCACATATGGGATGGGATTGAGCTGATGCTGCTAAAAATGGATATGGGTGGTGTTCCTTCCTTGTGTATTTTTGGAAGTCCATATATACATAGAGTAGCTTCTCCTGGATAGAGTCTGTAGTAAAATGAGCGGTCAATGACTTTTTAAAACCAGTTTAAACAGTCTGTGATTCTCTTCTTGTAGCTACTTGTTGGGTCCCTTGTCAATGCTTTGTACTGTATGTGGTGCTTTCACTCAAATTTGTTGTAAAAATCTGTTTTATTCAGAATAATATCCATCATACCTTGACTGCATCTGACCAAATCAACTCCCAAGGGGACCAGTCCAACACAATTGGGCTTAACAACATCAAACACTGGGTGATTCACATGCAGTTCATTAAGCTCTTTTCACAGCAACAGCCAGCTACAGTTTATCAGCTTGACACTACTATACTCCAGTTAGAATTGACAAAGCTCCTCAGATGAGAAGGGACCAAAGAAGTCCAGTTGCCTTCATTGAACCTACTAAGATTACCATGACCTGGATGACTGATGACACTACTGTTTGCGTGGCACTGCTGCTGCCTGATTGGCCCATTTTCCTAAAGCAGACAGTAAAAGTGAGTGATTATGTCAGTGAAGATGACTCGCCTTTCTGTGGAGATATACACGGACATCTATATGAACCAGAATATATGACCAATCAGGCGGAGTGATACAGCAGCGTATTGTCTGTTGTAGGTAGTCCAAAGGCTTTGATCGCTGCAAACTAATGGCTTTCATTTGGATCTGACAGCTTGGTATTTGCAGGTCTCCCTTGTACTGATAGATTGAACAATTTAGAGTCATTTGTTTTTGCTGTCTGTTTTGTATGTAGCTTTTTCTGTCTCTGCAGAGCTGTGAAATAACAAGAACAATTGGATGTGATAAATAGCAGATGTTATGAAATTTAAACAGATTCTTGTAAGATAAAATTTGTGCCATCATAGCTTTCTGTCTGAATTCATAATTTTGCAAAATAAATGGCAATGTTATGTTGGTCCATTCTCTTTTTAGTAAATAGTTGCAGAGGAAATATTATGTAAGAAACTTGGTCTTGTGTTTGATTGTACCTTAAAGCAGCACTCCGGAGGATTTCATCAGGAGAGCAGTTTTTGAATCTAGCGTCCAAAGGCTCCTCCTCAAAACATCTCGACACGCGCGTCCGGTCGCGTGTGCGCGCGTGCACGCGGCGCATATACTTCGGACATGAACTGTACAGCTCAATGTGTAGGGTTTAATCACTCACAGTTCACAATCTTATTCCAACAATACTACGAGGGTCTGATGAGCCCTCTCTGTCCCTGCTGCTTCTGATATTAGCTCTGTTAGCAGAGAGCTGCTGCTGGACTCTGAAGCTGAACTTGACTCGGCCCTGGATGAACTTTCTGACCAAAATAAACGCATAATCCTGTCAAGCCTTGCCACTCTGTGAGGTGAAAGATTTAAAAATAAAAATAAATCCATCTTTAGCTGGGGAATGGGTAGGTTTTTAATAGAAATGAGCCGTGAGTCCTCAGTGAACGGCTGAGACGGCAGAGAAACACACGGAGCGTCCTGTACGACAGCGCCCCCTACTGGTACAGGTTTGGTCGATGCACGTGCATGTTGAGAGAATGCAGACATTTGAATTTCATTGGCTGAAAAATGTCGGCGGCAAGAAATAATGGAAAGGGGTCTCTAGGAGGAAGGAGGGTCTTCATCAGAATGACAGATGTTGTGGAACTCAACCCATAGATCATAGTTTAGACCTGAAATATCATTTAAAACATTTAGAAAACTTTGATACATAGAAAAATGCTCCAGAGAGTCGCTTTAAAGCT
The DNA here is from genome assembly GCA_006937965.1 of Callopanchax toddi. Taxonomy (NCBI): domain Eukaryota; kingdom Metazoa; phylum Chordata; class Actinopteri; order Cyprinodontiformes; family Nothobranchiidae; genus Callopanchax; species Callopanchax toddi. Next base: position 1,476,219 of record SSNR01000048.1, on the reverse strand, counting down.
AACCAAAATTTTTTCTGCTCTTGAAAAAAATTGCTTACTGGATTCACACATCCACACTGATTATAGCTAATCATGTCATCTGTCCAAGCACGTATCACCAAGGGATTGCAGATGAGGGCAGTTTGCACTCATCACAAGCATATATACAATACTCATCTGGAATGTGATCAAAGAAGTATCTTCATGTGTTCAGGAACTTAACTAAACACTTAAAAACATGCCAGTGCAGGTGGAAAGACAAACCTGAGTGATAACCTACTTGAGATATTTTGTTTCTCTCAGAAGAGCCAGGAGCATATGTTTCTTAGTCTCATTTTAAATAAAGTTAAATAACGTAGAATGTACTGCACATATACTGGTTATTGAAGTTCCTCTCAGATGTGCAGCAATGTAGCCCAACATTAAGTATATCTAACTGTACGTATTTACATTATTGGTGGGACTTGATTTAAAAAATGAATCGAAATAATTACAGACTTTGTAAATAATTAATTACAATTAATTGCATTTTATACTAAGAAGGAAATTTGCTGTAAAAAGCCTTTTTTTATTTAAATATTTTTATTGGGGTACAGAATCAAATAATAGACCAGGGTGCTCATTTATAAAACTTGCTTACGCACAAAATGGGCCTGAAAGTTGCATAAGTCACTTTTTACGCTAATTTTGGGATTTATAAAAGAAAACATAATGGAAAAATGAGCGCAACTCTAAACAAATTTTGAACCTTGCGTAAGCACATGTTGGAGATGTGAAACCAGTCAGAGCAGCAGGTGAGATGAAAAAATGTTGAATTTATGACACAATTAAAGACTCGTAGACCCTCGCGCACACAGAACTAACAATCCCGTCTCTGAACAGAATAAAATAGAAAATCTGAATGAAAATATGTCGCATTTTAGAATAATATCACATTATGTTCATCCAGACATCTTCGGATTATATAACAACTGCACTTATTGGTGCATTAATTGTGATTTCTGAGACTTAGGAATCCTGCAGGGACACTTGTGCGTAATGCGCTGGAATGCGCTGCAGCTCAGCCAGCAGGCAGACTCCGGATGAATGGGAGAGAGTTTTTAGAGATTTCTAGACAATGACTGGACAATCGATCAGCTGATAGATTCATTAGAGCATCCTATGGATCAACTGGGTCCAGTATTAGATCAACAGAACCATCGGAACCAGTAAAACCCGGTGTCACCAGCCGTTCTCAGGTTCCCTTCAACTAGCGATTTATCCAACAGGTTGACTGTTTAACAGGATGAACAACATGACGTGTCTTCCTCTTTGGATTAAATTAAATGTTGTCATTAAATGTTTCTCTTAGATCCTATGATCTCTCCATCAGACCTGCAGCAGCACTTCTGTGTTCTTGTAATCCGTCAACATTTGATCACCAAAAAAAAACATTTTTCCGTCCATCCACTTCACCACAAGCACCTCGAGTTTCAGCTTCTGTGAAATTACGTTTTCTAAACCTCTCTGTTGTCACGATTTACTGTTAAAAGCCAGAAACCCACCGGCTTATGCATATGCAATTATTCATGAGGTACTTTGCATTGACCGTATATGTCAGAATGTGGGTGTGTAGGAGGAGGGTTCTGACCCAAAAACAGCTGAGCACAGTTCTAGGTATGAGAGCGATTTATAAAGCAGAATTGCGTGGATCTGTGCGTCCGCAGGGTCTTATAAATCAGAAATGGATTTTGCGTAACTGAAAATTTTTTGCTGAGCTTAAGCTAGTTTTAGTAAGGATTCTACGCAACGTTTTATAAATGAGCACCCTGAACTTTAATATTATAAACTCAAGCTATTTTAATTTATTTAAAAAACCTGCATCTAAATTGCATTTCACTTCAAAAAATTTGAAAAACAAAAAAATGTCCCTGACTAAAACTGGACAGACCGTAAAATACAGTACTGTTTTTGTTCATTTTAAGTACAATTTCAGGAAGGTATTGTTTTAAAATAATAATAATCTAAGATTTCCTTTGTGTGGAAACATTCTGTATGGGAGAATCATTTTTTGCAGTGTGTTCAAACTAACCCACGGTCTGGAGACTTCTGCTCGTTTTCAATGAGGGATCCGAGTCGGGTCTCCGAACCGAACCGTACGGCGAGGAAGGAGCAGGAACCTATAAAGGCTAGAGAGCATTCATTTTCACCACTGATTACTTTCGGTTTTCATGGTGGAAGGAGCGGGCGGAAGGCCGAGTTTTACTGTGACCGAGTAGACAGGTGATGCGTGTGAACTGATGAGATCCGAAGCGGTTGGGGCGGGCTGGAGCCATACGAGGGAGGACCTTGACATAGGCTGCGTCAAGGAGCTGTCTGTGCATCTGAGTAGCAGGAAATCATGCTGAAAAGTGCGCCATCTTGCTTCAAACGCAAGTTGCGTTAATTGCATTTTGTAACGCATTATTTCTTTCATAATTAATTAATCATAATTAACACGTTAAAGTCCCAGCCCTAATTTACATATAAAATCTTAATAGACTAATATGACGTGTTTTAAAAAACATTGGTTAAAACTAAAGACTGCAAGTTGTGAGGTGACACTGCATTCAGTGTGAGGCAAAACCACAAATAACTCACTGAATGCTAATTGATTCCTGGTGCCAAATGAATAGCGCTGTGTGTAAGCTTTGGCTTCTGTTTCACTCCTTCACCACCCATTTCTATGAGGCTACGGGTTTATGGCACTAAAATACCAGAAGAGACTTCTGGTGCTGAGCTGGAATGCAAAGATTGCTCGATCAATGTTCCACCCCTCAACAATGGTCGTGAAATTTGGTTAATGAGCAAATGAACAAAATTGCAAATACAGACAACCAAAGTGAGTTTAATGATTGCAGGACTCAGCCTTAGAGGTACGGCGAGGAGCTCAGACAGTCATGAGGGAATCAGAGTAGAGTTGGAGCTCCTCCACATTAAGAGGAGCCAGCTGAGATGGTTCAGACATGTATTTAGGATACTCCCTGGATGCCTTCCATGGCAGGTGTTTTGGGTATGTGTTGCTGGAAGCAGACTTAATCCATGCTAGAGGGATTATATCTTTAGGCTAGCATGGGAACCCTTTGGGATACCACTGGAGGAGTTGGTCTTATGGAACTGAACTCTGGTCACTTAGTTCTAAACTTGGCAGTTGCTCCAACATACTGGAGTACACTTTGAAATATTGCGCATATTTATGATCAGGTGGGCCTTAGGAGATGGAAAAGTTTACCCTTTTGCTTCAGTAGCATAGCCTTATTGTTTTATTGACACATTCTGATAGGTAAAGAGCCAAATGGGAATTACCAAATAAAACTAAACATGTGAGTCACAGGTTAGATGATTCGCAGTGGAGACCCCTGAAGGGAAAAGAAGAATTAGATTGGTTAACAGCAGGGATTTTTATTTGGTGGTCAGGAAAGATTAGGTATATGGAATATTTGTTTCTGCAATGTATATTTTATGCACCATCAGGCAGATGGATACGTTTTAAACATTACATAAACATACATTTTAAAATGTATTGATGCAGTTTAAAATAACATTAAAATGCAATAGAGTTAACTTTAAAATAAAGCCCAGTTTAATCCTGTACAGGGTCGGGGGAGCTGGTCTCTGTAAAGATGAGTGCGATGGGAAAAATGAAGCAAAACGGTAACTGTTGTTCCTATTGGTACAAAAGAGCAATGGACAAAATGGGATCACTTTAATGGTAACTGCTCAATAGAAGATGGGTTACGACTTGGTGACAGTCTGACTTGACCAACCCCAACCAGAAGAAACATTTAGATTATTAATTATTAACATACCCAATGTTTGCAATGCCACTCATTAGTTTACCCACATCCAACATGTTCACATTTTTTGCCTTTTTGTTTACATGCTGCTGTTTCCATTTAGTGTTTTGTTATTTACGTTGTCTGTAGAATTATATGTAATAAATATTTGATATACTGACAGAAAAAAACAATCTTCATGTGATTTTTCATTGTCAAGACATTCATATGAATATCTGGTAACTGGATAGGTGTTCTATTTATGGATCCTCCTCATAATAAACTAAGGTTTCATAGTAATCAAACAGATTTTTATAACCAAAAACGACTTATATCCAAAGACAAAAACCTGATTGTCTTCACACCTCACAGTTTTACACTGTTCAGTCTGCATCTGTTATGAGGGACAGATGGATGTCTGCATTACGGCTGACAGATTTAGAGCACAAACATAAAGACTGACGCAATCAAAGGCAGTAAACAGCATGTTTATGTTGTGCTTTATTCTTCATGCATCAGCAGACAAGTGGAAGGACACATGAAGTCAAAATTTCGACAAGCACTGATAAATATTTGACTCATACGTATTTGTTATTTCTGCTTCCAGTATGACTGACTTTTGATGTGTTGCTATACAAATATATACCATTATATTTAAGTATATACATTTGATTTATATAGCACCTTTTAAAACAACAGCAACCAAAGTGCTGCACAAAGCATGAAGAAAAAAGTATAAAAAAAACTAAAGCACACATACAGTAAGTAAACTAAAAAAACCTTAAACAACAATAGTATAAATGGATTATTTTATATATAAATATTGCAAAAGCTGTAGTTCTGTAAAACTAAGTAATGTGCAAAGGAGAGTGACATTTATTTATTTAAGGATTTCACCATTTTTCAATATGTAATGATTAGAAATGCTCAAAAACAGAAGTCTGGGAGTGCCAGGTGTGAGCTTTAAAACTGGCAAAGTGTAAACTGTATAGGACTTTGATGGATGGTCAGGAAGAGGGATGTAGGGTAAATTCTTTGGAGGGGAAATCTCATTTTCGCAAAGCTAGCTTAAGGGAGCACTAAACTCAATCAGACATAAATGTATTCAAACATGTCATGGCACATTGCAGCTGTAGAGGGATCTCTCTGACCAACAATAACCATCTCTCTTTCTATTCTTCCCTCGCTATCTTCTCTATCTCCTCTTTAAACCACCATATTATCCTGTAATTGCTTTGATTATTATTATATGTAATAGAAAATTATGACAAAGGTGACAAGAACGCTGCTGTTTTGGAACATGTGGGAAGAAGTGAAACCTTAGAAGTGTTATTATTTCAGTCTCTGTGTTCACAGTCTCCCTGTGACAGCGGCTGTCATGTGACTGGCTTTGCCTTTGCTTGTCAGCTGTCATGTGTGGAAACATGTTTTGACACAGAGCGACGGGTCATGAAAACCCATCAGATGGACAGCAGGTCACTGTAGAGCGTTGAATCTTAATCAATTATACAAGTGTGGCAAGGAGAGAAGTTCCTGCGTTGAATTGTGTTTCCAGCAGCAGTTATTTATGGTTGCGTTTCAGAGGTCTACTGTGAAAAATATATTTTTGAGGATAACAAAGGAAGACAGGTGTGAACAGATGAGTCTTTGATTACAATGTTTCAGTTAGAGTGCTAAGTGTAAGTGGCGAACAAATGCACTCTGGGAAAGCGAGCTAAGATGAGAGCCGTTACACACCTGGTACAGACAGCTGTCTGCAGAAAAGGATGTGATGTGTTCAATTACATGGATCTAATACAGGTGACAGGAAAAGAGTGTTCACGCTCCTCTCAACGCTTTGAAAAAACCCAAATTAATCAGAATGTGCGGCTCAGTCGGAGATGCTGGCAGCAGAACATCCAGGAGAGGAAATGCAGTTTGAAAAAAAAAACTTGTTCTTTCCCATCAGAATCAAGTTTATTTCCAGTCATTGATGAGGAATTTGTTTAGGTGTTTAGTGCAGGAGGCAATGTTACAAGAATATTAACATAAATGCATAAAACTATGTGGACATATGTACATGATATGAGATGATGTGCAAAGAAATGAACATTGTGAAAATGGTAAATAAATAAATAGGTTTGTGAGAGGCAGTTATCTTTGATGGGGATGAGGGGGCTGCTCCGATGCACTGAGCAGCTGGAGGGAAACTGTTCCTGTGTCGTGTGGTTTTTGTTTTGATGGATCTCAGCCTCCTCCCAGAGGGAAGAGGTTCAAACAGTGTGCATCCAGCGTTTGAAGGGTCAGCCACAATCTTTCTTTCCCTCCATATGGTTCTGGAGGTATACAGGTCCTGTAGGGAGGGCAGGTTGCAGCCAATCACCTTCTCTGCAGATCGGATGACGCGCTGGAGCCTCATTTTGTTCTTGACGGTGGCAGCAGCGTGCCAGACAGAGATGGATGAGGAGGGGATGGACTGTAGAAGTGTACCTTCATGTCGATTGTCAGGTAGAGTTTTTACAGCTGCCATAGAAAGAACACCCTCTGCTGTACCCTTTTGACAAGGGAGGTTAGGTTCCATGCATGAGGAGCGGCAAATTTAAATGCCTTCTTTCCCAATTCAGTTCTTACTTTAAGTAAATAGAAATGACACGATCTGACGCTATAATCTCCAGAAGCTTTCTGTTTAATGTAGGTCTGGAGATAGAAGGGAAGAAGTCCAACAATGGCTTTATAAATGAAGATATAATGCTCAAGTCTTTGTAAAGTCCAAGAAGACATCCAACATGCTGTACAGGACGCAGTGATGTGTGAGTTTTCATACTGGTTATAAATCTCAAAGCTTCATGATAAACAGTGTCCAGAGCATAAAGGCTCGGAGACGAGGTATGCATGCATAAAATACCATAATCTAAAATGGACATAAAAGTGGCTTCAGCTAGCCTCTTTCTGTTTGAGAAGGAAAGTCTTATTCTGAAATAAAACCCTAGCTTTAGTTTCCAATTACTGAATGTGGGGCGAAACGAGAGATAGTAATAAAACCTAGATATTTAGAGTTAAAAACATAATCGTTGTAAAGAGTGTGGATTAAGGGGTATGTTAGGTGATTTTGAGTGTGAGATCATATATCATGGCCTTCATTTTGTTTACATTTAAAACAAACTTAAATTAATAAAGATTTGAACAGTTTTAAAAAGTAACTTGCAACTTTAAAATTGTTAACTCAGGTGTACAGTGAAGGATATACAGTTCATGGTTTTCTCTCAAATCTACCTGGAAAACTAGCAGCAGCATATTTCCTGTATACAAAACTGGATTCACACAAAGAATTTGATTATGTCTCCTGTCATGATCCATGTCCATGTCTCTTCTGCTGCTCAACTCAAGAGCTCTTTAAGTGGGACGTAGTTTTTGCACAGCAACCATAGAGGGCAAAATTTCTATTGACAATAAACCTGCCCTTCAGGGTCATTTTGTGTCAGGTGTACAGTTACCATGCTGACCCTAATGAGCCATTGGCAGCATCTTTAACATTTTTTTGATCTTTTAAAAGTTTATGCAAGTTTATGCATTAAATTGTGAGACATTTTGTTAAAGTGTATAATCTAGCAAGTCAGTCCAGAGCTACTATTGAGATTTTTAGGAAAATAGTTCCTTTACATTCAGATTTTATATTCAGACAGTAGAAAACAGTTTTAAACAATTTAAAGACATTCTACTTGCTTTTATTCACCCATTGTGAAAAAAGTGCCAGAAGCTGCTTGTTTACCAGTAATATAAACTATTTTGCCTCCATGTACACAAGTTTTCAGGTACGATATCCTACTATATCAGGTACAGTATGTCTACTGGGAAAAAAAAGACAATTCAGCAAAAAAACCCCCCGAAAAAAACACTTTTTACATTGGAATGAAAAACAAAACAGAAAAATAGGTTTACTGGCAAAGAAACTTGCTATTTCCCAGAGCAGCTACATGATAAATGTTTACCAACTGTCAATTACCATATCAAGGGATATTACAAGCTGGAGTGAGAAATGCATGATGGGAAATGTTTACACACACAAGGGTCTCCATTAAAAAACAGGGAGTTATAAAATGCTGTCAGGATTATGGGTTGAAGATTTTCAGCTTACTGATGGGAATGTGTCAAAAGCAAAGGTTTTTAAAATACAATTATTGATGAAAACATTCATGGTTTAAACCTCTTTTGAAATGATAGACACCACTCTAACCCTAGTCTGCCTCCTGTGATGTTCTGTAGCAGTGATGAGGAAGCAGAGGTCTCCCAGCATGTGATCCTATTCATTCCTAACCAGAATCATTAAACAACTAAATGAAGTCTTGAGCTTTTCTAATCCTTCTTTTGTGCTCCGTCTCAAGATGCCCACTGCAAACCTCAAACATTCTGTGGATTACGTGTTATCGTGTGCAGTGTTTCATCAGCTATATGGATGGTTCTTTGTTTCGTAACTTTACAGAATCTGTCAAACCCTGCAGAACAAAGAAAGGTGTTACTTAGTGTGACTGTGCAGATGGGATGCATGAAGAAGTGTGAGGCTCAGTTTTGAATTTCCATCTGGTTTGTATATCAATGAGTCAGGTTCGTGACTTTGAAGTGATTGATTAAAGAAAAGGTCATGTTTAATGACTTGAGCTTTATGCCAACCTTGATCTGTTCCAATAGGTGGGTAAATATCTGATAGAATGAAAGTGAATATATTAATTAGAGCACGTTTCTCCTAAATGGCTACACTACAAAAACTGATTTCTAAGAAAGTAAAAGAAAGTCTTGTTTTTAGACATTTTATCTTATTTTTAGTCTGAAAAGAAAATATATTCTTACAGCCCTACTTGAAATAAGCCAAGTCTTCTTGAATATGGTCAAATTTCCTAGATTTGAGCAACAAAAAAGCAAAAATTGCTTGCTAGAATTCTTAAAACTAGCAAATTATTCTAAATGCAGAAAAAATTGCTACTTTTAAGAAACCTAGCTAAGCAACTTCTGCATGTTTTTGCTCAAATCTATAAAGATTTTACCATATTTAAGAAAATGTGGCTTTCAAAACAAGGCTTTAAAAAACGTTCTTAGAAGTCAGTTTTTGCAGTGTATTCCATGTAAACTACTTTGGGTTCAGGCATCTTTTCCTCTGTTTTCCTTCAAGTTTGTTGTGAATGTTATTTTTTCTTCTAAAGACTAAAATCAGAAGCTAAACCGAGCAGAGCTAAAAATACAATCAACGATGACGGACTCACAAATGAAATAAGTAACACCTGTTTCACATCAATCATGTCTAAAAGATCCGAGGAGCCTTTTTAGTTTTAACTAAGACAACAGCATGAATAAATGACTGACTTTATTTATGTATTTTCTTGAATGTAAAGTAACAACTCTGCAGAAGCAGGAACAACAGCAAAAAACAAACAAAAACAAAAAAAACCCACAATCAGCTTATTTCATTATCCATTTCTAAAAAGACAATTTTTAGTCGCCAGGGTGATGGAGGGGTCATGGGAGTTTGCCCAACCAATCCACATGTGTTTTGTGGATTTGGAGAAGGCTTATGACCGTGTCCCCAGGGACACCCTGTGGGGGGCGCTCCAGGAGTATGGGGTTGATGGTCTTTTGTTAAGGGCCATTCAGTCCCTGTACCAGAGGAGTGTGAGTCTGGTCCGCATAGCCGGCAGTAAGTCGGACCTGTTCCCAGTGAGGGTTGGACTCCGCCAGGGCTGCCCTTTGTCACCGGTCCTGTTCATAACCTTTATGGACAGGATTTCTAGGCGCAGCCGTGGTGTGGAGGGTGTTGAGTTTGGTGACAGGAGAAAGTCTCTGCTTTTTGCGGATGATGTGGTCCTCCTAGCTTCATCAGGCTCTGACCTTCAGCTCTTGCTGGGGAGGTTCGCAGCTGAGTGTGAAGCGGCTGGGATGAGGATCAGCACCTCCAAATCTGAGGCCATGGTTCTTGACCGGAAAAAGGTGGATTGCCAACTCCGGGTCGAGAGAGAGGTCCTGCCTCAAGTGGAGGAGTTCAAGTATCTCGGGGTCTTGTTCACGAGTGAGGGAAGGAGGGAGCGGGAGATCGACAAGCGGATTGGGGCAGCGTCAGCAGTGATGCGGACGCTGAACCGGTCTGTTGTGCTGAAGAGGGAGCTGAGCCAGAAAGCAAGGCTCTCGATTTACCGGTCGGTCTACCTCCCAATCCTCATCTATGGTCATGAGCTTTGGGTAATGACCGAAAGAACGAGATCGCAAATACAAGCGGCTGAAATGAGTTTCCTCCGCAGGGTGGCCGGGCTCAGCCTTAGGGATAGGGTAAGAAGCTCGGACATCCGGGAGAGACTCGGAGTAGAGCCGCTGCTCCTCCATATCGAAAGGATCCAGTTGAGGTGGTTCGGGCATCTGGTAAGGATGCCTCCTGGACGCCTCCCTCGGGAGGTGTTCTGGGCATGTCCTGCCGGCAGGAGGCCCCCAGGTCGACCCAGGACAAGCTGGAGGAAATACATCTTCAGTTTGGCCTGGGAACGCCTGGGCGTCCCAGCTGAGGAGCTGGTGGACTTGGCCGGGAAGAAGGTGGCCTGGGCTGCCCGACTTGGAATGCTGCCCCCGCGACCCGGACCCGGATAAGTGGAAGAAGGCGAGGCGAGGCAATTTTTAGTTGATCTAAAGACCTTAAAAATGTTACATTATGAAGTGCATTAAAAATACAAAACCATTATGTTTGCCATTCAATTAATTATTCAGGTACGCTGAACAACAACATTTATTATTTATCTTAAAAACATTTTTATACAGTACAGATTTATTAGTTCATTTGAAACACAAACAAACAAAATAAGCCTTTTAGCAGTTGGTAAATAAATATTAAAATTTTGTTAATTTTACTCAATTCATGATTAAGCAAAAATAAATCTAGAATGAAAGCTATTTGCTCATTTTACTTTTTATTTTCTTATTTTTACGACACTTGTAATATTATTGAGAAACAAAGCAGGTAATAATTTATTTTGTTCAATACTGACACACAGCAGTATAACAAGTATTTAATGAGATGTATTTTAACTCCTTTTCACAATAAAAGCTTAACTAAGCCCAAGACTGCTGCCTTCCTGACTGGATTCGATTTGTGTTATTTGACTTTTGTGAACAACCGAAGGTGGCATCCATCCTTTTTTATGAACTGTAGTAAGAACAATCTGCAAAAGGAGCAGACTTGATTTGTTTACTCTGATTTTTACTGTTATTACTACAAAGTTTGGCAAAATATCAGTGTTGATGTTGGAATTTACCTCAAGCTTCTTCAATGGGAATTAATTTTAAGCACTTTGTCCATTTATTTCATCACATTGTAATCTACATGCAACATGCTTTACAGAATTACAGTGGTCAGACATAATAGCAGAGAAAATTCACTGTCAAAACCTCAGATAATTTGATCAGATCCCCTCTCTTTAGGGACCACTTAAGTCCTGTTGTGAACAAAGACTACAAGGTTCTTGAAGAGACTTTCATTTCACTTTCCAATTACCTGTCTGCCCCTTGTCTCCAGCTCCACCCTCGAGTTTATTGATTAATCACAGGAGTGGCTCTACAGACTACGCCAACGCTGTTAAGGTTACAGTCTATTTTACTTTTGGGAATTGTGTCTGGTATTTTAGAGGAATGCTAAGTGTGTTCTTGTTTGTGATGCAAAGCTGGTCATGAAATGTGGTTCCAATATCAGAGCAAAGTAGAAATAGCTTTTTACAAGCAATGTAAGAGGCTCTTGGTCTCAGTTTGTGCTTTGCAGACAGTCAGATTGAACTTCATTTTACAGTTAGCAAATAGGATGAACTGACAAAAAATTGTCTAAAAGGAAACATTAGCTACCAAAGGCAGACCAGATTTAATTCTTTCTTATCCCTAATCTTCAGATCATGGGATATTTTGTTATGAGTGCTTGTTCATTACAAGAAAGAAAATCTAAAATTACTCATGAGTTCACATTTTAGGTATTAACATTAATGCTAGCTCAGTCTATGTTAGAGCCTTGTGTTTACACACTATTCTAACAAATAAGCTTTGCTATTTGCAGCGCCCTGCAACAGGAGCTCATCAATGTGTGATCGCAGGCTGTCCGATCGCGGGCTGTCTGATCGGTACCACAGTAGCACTGGTCCACAAATGAGCTTTTGGGCAGAGGGATCTGGTGTGCATGCATGCTTTTTGGTTCTCATGCACACTGGTGCTCCAGTTATGTACAGGCCTGTTTAAAAAACTTTATAAGTTTGATGAACTTTTTGTGGGCTGTACCAGTCTGTATAACTACTAGCAAACTTAAAATTATAGTAAGATAAAATCTAATATTAAGGCTCTAGTCATTATAGTGGCCTCACTAATGCTGCTCAAAGGACAGATGACTCGTTTGCATTTTGTGTTTAAGCTCCAGACTAAATGACATTACATTTTCCCATTAATATCACGCTTTGAACTTCTGGAAAACAGAGCAATGCTATCTGATCCTTTGAGTCAAACAGACAAGCTATTCCACTCCACAATGTTGATTCTCCTTTGCTCTTCATCAAAGTCCCTCAATTTAAGTGTTCAGTGATAGAAATGTAATGGTCTAGTGACCAGATGCTTTCCAGTGTGGATTAAAAGATCTCTTGATGAATGTAATACAGTCGGTGTGACTGACTAAACTCTTCGTTCTCCTTGTGTGGCTGTTCACGCCCTGCTCCTTTCTGTGTTTATCAGTGGACTTCTATAACACGCTGACCTCTTGACCTGCATGAGCTTACATCGTGCTTTTCATTCCAGGCACAGTGCCATGGTAGCAGTGAAAGGTGTTTAATGAACTGTCTTGTGAAGGGAGGGATGTGGTTGCCCATCGGCACTCATTGCCCCTTCTCTGCTGCCTGTTTCTGCAACACTTTTTTTTTTCATTTTATTTACAGCCATAATTCAGCTGCTTTTTGCTGAGCCAGTGTGTTTACTGAGAAATATAAAACCCCAGAGGTGTTAATAGTTCATCTGAAGAAAGATACATCATTGTTGTAATTTGAATATTACAGATTAAATGAAGTGCACACAAAAGTATTTTGCAATACAACAGCAGAGATCCTGAATTTCCTTTTAAGGAAGTTAAATCACTGTAAAAATGACCTCTCATACAAACATGTGAAAAGCTGATACACACATGTGAAAAAAACTTTCATACGCACATGTGAAAAAACTTTTATACAAACGTGAAAAACCTCTCATACACACATGTGACAACCTCATACACACAAAAAACTTTCATACACATGTGACAAAACTCTTGCATATGTGAAAATTTCTCATACACATGAGAGAACAAAACCTCTTATATACACATGTGAAATGACTGGTTTTCACATGTTGGAAAGAGGATTTTTATATGTGTGTATGTGAGGAATTTCACATGAAATGTAAGGAGGAAGGTGGTTGCACAGAAAACTTTTTAAGTTAGTGAGTTAAACTTGCACTTTACAATACTGTCAAACAGTGGAATTTTCCCAGCTCAAAACACAGATGTTTGCTCCTCAACCTACAGGACAGCTTACTGAAGCAGCAGCCGTACTTCAGTATATATTGGCCTCAGCAGAACTTTGTCAGATGCTGCAACAGTTAAACAGCAACTTCCCTCTGCAGCCCCAATTGCGGACTCGTCTTTTCCACCCGACTGATGTTGGTTTGGTATGTGTTTCCCCGTCGAGATGGGTTTGACCGGGGACCTGACTCATGAGTTGTTGGGAGAACACATCTCGATAGGGAGACTCACACTGACCCACCAGATGGGCAGAAAGAGTCACGGTTCTGCACTCAGGGCTGCAGCAGTCAGTGTCTGTCCCAACTCATGTTAGGTTGAGATGTGTTCCCCCACCAACTTGACACAACATCTCCACCTCCCAATAGAAACTCGGACATGTCATAATTCTTGGCTGATTGATGGTTTTTTGCTGACTCCACAGCATTAATCCCAATGAGTGAAATTTGAATCATAACACCTCTTTACTTGTTGGTTCATTTGTCAAACTTCTGAGCTGCTCTGTTCAGAACGTTAACGCACCATCATGCTGCTACATTCAGGCTGCTAGTGAGTGAGCTGTCTGACGGTGTCAGCAGCATCCAGTCAGCTGTTGAGGGCCACATCAATTCTGAGTCACCGCTCTCTTATTAACAGATGAAAATCTAGACCCCAAATATAAAACCAACCTGTTTTTTCAGTTAAGTTTACAGTAAAAAAAATTACTGTCTGACATTCAGGCAAACACTCTTCATACCTGACGCAGCTCACTGAAGTGCAAAAAGAAAAGAAATACATCTATTTACTGAGTAAAATGACACAAAGAGTAACACACAGTGACTTGATTAGTTGTTACTGAAAACAATGTCATATTAAAGTAACTCGTTACCAGCATCACTGCTGGAGAGTGATCCTTTATTTGTAATTTAGTGTATAAAAAAAGAACATTCTTGAAAATTTGCATTTCAAGTGTGTAGTTTGTGCTGTTTTAGGTGGTTCGTTTAATGTGAATCAAAGTCAGGTTGTATGCATCACAGAAGAGTTAGTTGGCTATACAGGTACAGTATACATCAGGGCTCTTAAACTCCTCCACCACGGTAAGGTTAAGATGGCAGCTAAAGAAGGAGGAGCGTTTTAGGTGAGTGTAGATTCAAGTGTCCCCTCCCCCTTTTTATTTTTTATTTTGAATGGGTCAAAAGGTGTGTCGTAATTTTCCAGGTGACCAATTTTTCACAAACTGAACCTAAAGTCTAATTATTCACAAATTAATAGATTTATTTGCTCAAATTTGACATCGACTCCAGGAAGAGTAGCTGTAAAGATTGCAGCTAATGGAGATCAAAATAAATGACTTAAACACATGAAATGTGTATCTTTTAAACATTTAAAAGAGGGCATTAGCTCAGTAGGGAGAGTGGCCGGTCTGGTAACCAGAGGGTCACCAGTTCAATCCCCAGCTCTGGCTGGGTTAGATTGTCATTATGTCCTTGGGCAAGACACTTCACCCAACTTGCCTGTGTGACTGTGTGTGAATGTTGGTGGTGGTCAGAAGGGCCAATGGCACAGAATGACAACTTCACTTCTGTCAGTCTGCCCCAGGGCAGCTGTGACTACAGACGTCTGTCGTAGTTTACCACCACCGGTGAGAATGACTGTGTGACTGAATAATGCAACTCTGTAAAGCGTCTTTGAGTGACCTAGAAAAGCACTATATAAAACTGATGCATTATTATTAAACAATCACAATTGATTCTTTTGTTTTAGGCGATTTTGACTGTTTTACTATACTAGCACTGAAAAAACTTCAGGTGGTCAATGTAGACGATGGCAGGGGAGCAGAGAAGAGTGGGTGTGGTCTTAAGATAGAGCTGTGTATCATCAGCATAACAATGGAAGGATATTCCATGTCTGCTGATGATTTTGCCAAGAGGGAGCATGTAGATGGAGAATAGGGTGGGGCCTAGCACAGATCCCTGGGGTACACAGGGCGGCGTTTAGCTCAGTTGGTAGAGTGGCCAGTCTGGTAACCAGAGGGTTGCCAGTTCAATCCCCAGCTCCAGCTGGGTTAGATTGTCATTGTGTCCTTGGGCAAGACACTTCACCCACCTTGCCTGTGTGAATGTTGGTGGTGGTCAGAAGGGCCGATGGCGCAGAATGGCAGTTTCACTTCTGTCAGTCTGCCCCAGGGCAGCTGTGGCAGACTGTCATTTTGTGTCTGTCGTAGTTTACCATCACTGGTGTAAATGTGTGCGTGAAAGAATAATGGAGCTTCTGTCAAAGCGCTTTGGGTGTTTAGAAAGGCACTATATAAACCCAATCCATTATTATTATTATTATAACACCGCAGACGACATCATGTGTGCAAGATGTGGCTGTCCCCATGGCGACGTATTCAGTTCTGCCTGTCAGGTATGAAGTGAACCAGTTGTGAACATTTTCTGAAAGTCCAATGGTGAATTGCAGGCGGTGGAGGAGAATGTTGTGATCTACTGTATCAAAAGCAGCTGTTAGGTCCAGAAGGATGAGTAGAGAAGGGAACTTGGACTCAGATAGCATTTTTCAGCCACATAAAATCAATGTCATCTCTAAAACCAACTCCCAAACTACACAAGGTTTACTGGAGTCAAAATCAGACAATTAATTCAATGCTTGGAGGAGCAGGAAGTCGCCTGGAGTAAGCATTTTATTTCTGGAGCGAACCTGGATGAAAACTATTCTGTTTGTTCTACAGATTTAAACACAGCAGCATGGAGCATGCACCAGTCTCTGCTGCTCCCAGACTTATTCAGCAGGTAGATTTTTGGTGGTGATTTTTGTAATTTGATGCTTGCATGTAGGCAGCAAGTTAGATGTGAATTAATAGGCATGAGCCTTATCCTGCTGTAAATCCTATATATATTGTTTTTCTATTGGGAGTTCCATTTTACTGCTGATGCAGCCTTATTAAGAGAAGGTTGAGCCTTTCTGGCTCTGCATGCTTTTTTGTTAAAAGTAAATTTCATTTTCCGCTCTTCACATCAACAACACTTGTTTACCCTGTTTACCTGAAACACATTTTCTTTTTAAGCACTGAATTTAATTAATATTTTTGCTTTATCCAGGCACCATTAAACATGAAGGATTAGTATACCATAAGAAACATTTTCAACAAAATATGTCATTTTTTAAAACAGTTTTCCAGTAATTTTGCATTTGACTAGGATCAGTGTCACTCACTACTGCTGTGAAACCTGGACCCTACAGAGGTTGCATAGGCAGTTCAACTCCACCAGGAGCGCACATCAATATGTGCAATTGCCAGAAGGTTTGGTGTGACTCTCAGCACAGTCTCAAGAGCATGGAGGAGATTCCAGGATTCGCAATTAGAGAGCTGGACAGAGTCATCAGAGGTCCTTAACCCATCAGCAGGATGGCTATCTGGTCCTTTGTTCAAGAAGAAACAGGCAATGTACAACTCCAGGTGTATGTACAGGATAAATCACTATTATAGAAAACAAGCAGCGCTGACCAAAGTGCTTCATCACACAGAATAATTAAATCAAATCTGAGCAGAAACAAACATTTGCAAAGTACAATTCATCCTCATGTCAACTGTATTACAACAGCTTTTATTAAAGCCACTGTGATGATAGTGTAGGTGATTTACTGTCATTCAAAATTTAGACACGTAAACCACTTATTGTTTTAAGTAGTTGTTTCCAAAGTGTTGGCAGCTGCTTTATTTATTAAACATTTAAAAACCCTGATTTTAAGTTGACTTTGACAAACATTTGTTTTATAGCTGATCACATCTCAAAGACATAACTTTATTAGAGTTTTCACATAAACTTTCAAGGCTAAATAGCTGGAAAATTGTATTCTGGATAAAACAGGTTTAGAGGTTCTGTAAAAACACAGTTGTCTTTCAGATAGTTCTCACTTCTCATGCTGAAACCAATAAGTCGACCTCTTACTTTCCTTCAACCCACCAGACTAGAAATAATGCTGAGGGAAATAAAATGCAATTGGTGGTGAAAAGACTTGCAGACATGCATTTTGTAAATGGAGTTCTTATAATTTTATAAATGTCTTCCAATACGCTTCATGAAATACTTCATTTAATTCTCATTGACTGTAAATTTTGTTACCTTTATCCATTGCAGGGAGGTGACTAAAGTGTTTCTACACTAAAGGTAAAATGTTGAAACAATTACAGAGGATATAATTTCATATCAACCAGTAATCATAAAAAATACAAATGTAAAAGTCTTGGGATTTAAAATCTCATTTTAAAATGTGTCCTTGCTAAGACAGAATACTAGCAGCACTCTCAGCACAATGATACCCACACAGCATGTGTATCCTTTAAGATTTAGATGATTATGCAGTGCTTTATGCTATTATGCATGATGTACTTGAATGTATTAGTCAGACATTGTCAAATTCTTCAAATAGCTTGACAACATGAAAACATCTCTACAAAGAGCCATAGTGAGTGTTTCACTTCACTTCAGTGTTGAAGATGCAACACAGTTGATGTGTATAATTTTAATACACTAGTTTTATGTAACATAATATTTCTTTATAATATCTTATTTTATTATTTATTTATTAACCTTTATTTAGCCAGGAAATGTCCCATTGAGTTTCAGAAACTCTTTTTCAAGGGAGTCCTGGGATACACCTATAGGGCATGTTGTGATCTGTGGTAGGAAACCAGAATACCCAGAGGAAACCCACGCATGTACGGGGAGAACATGCTAACTCCACACAGAAAGGGTCAAATCCCGGCTGCAGCCTTTCTACATGGAGCTAGCATGTTCTCCTCATGCATGTGTGGGTTTCTTCAGGGTACTCTGGTTTCCTACCACAGATCACAACATGCCTGATAGATTTTAGATTTTTAAAGCTACAGTTATTTTCAGCTAAGCGTGATAATGTTAGAACATTTCAACATAACTGGCACAAAAACTGGCACACTTACAGATTTCTGTAAGAGTGTAGTGATTGACTAGATGAGTGAAAATGGCATAAATCAGTATTGACTTTCCTATGGTGACTGTGACTCTGGGGAACAGAAGTTGTCCTCTGATTGTGAGATCAGGGTTCAATCCATCCATCTTTCAAAAAAAATAATTGCAGATATGAAAATACAAACACATGGTTAATGGAAGCATCTAGAAGGACTCAATCAACCCAAACTGGCAGGAATGAGAAGCATTAAAATATATTTCATGTAAAAATTTTCACTAACTTATGCAGAATGTATGCAGAAGCTGCAGACATCTCAGCATGCCGAAGAAAGTTGTGGACCAATGACCACATGATGGTAGAAACAGAGGAAGATCAATGAATAAAATATGAATCCAACATAATGTGCAAGGCTTGATCTGAAACATAACAGAACTATTAAATCCATTTATATCCTATGGCCATGCATTCTCTCCACAGATTCCTTTTGAACCACTGCAGAAACGAATGCTGCTGCCTGGGGAGAGGACACGGAGGAGCGCTCTATTTCAGCATAACCGAGTTCCAAAATAGAGACAGATTTATTACATTAGCTCCAACTATACATCCAGATATTTCATTATGTTACATAATTTTATGTTTTTAAAGATCTGCTCTGAAACTCTCTCAGCTTTTATACAATAATTTCACTTCAGTCATGTACATATTTGAATGCCATATTTTCTTTCTTGGTGTGTGTTTTATGCTAACTCAGTATAATCACAGGGATTCATCAGTCTGTTACTAGTTGTTTGCTCATTCCTTTGAGGAAATGATTTGTAATATTGTTTAGGCAATCAGTCATTAGTTACGAGCATCATTCAATTCAAAGCTCAGAGCTCTCAGTCTAAGTTGGGATCATTTGCATGTTGAATGCAAGTAACTCAACTTGTAATGAGACAATTAATCACAGTTGCCATTCCTAAAATTAATGATTGCAACCAAAAAACAAATGTGTGTTGGGACTTCACAGAGAGGCCTTAGGGGGTAAACAAGAGGTGCTGGAGCCCATCAAATATTTAATCTGTCTGCTACTTTTTTTTTGTTTTGTTTAGATTTTGGGTGGTGCAAAGTATTGAAGGAGCTAGCAATTTGTGACAAAAGGCTGAAAATCCAACTCCAGAAAAGAGAACTCGTTTTTATTCATTTATTGGAGTAATGTCCGTCTGCTCTAATTTGGGCAAAAGTCCAAATAACTTTGACAGTGGCTGCTAAGTGCAAACAATGTAGAAGTGATTTCACAGACAGAGACAAAAACAATTGTGTTCTGGCCCACTCAGGACTTAGCAGCTACAAAATGAATCGGAATCTTTATTGTCATTGTGCAAAAGTACAACAGATTTGTATTTAGTCCCATTCAGGGCAAGACAGCAAGAAAACACACACAAAAAAGGATCTTCTGTATCGGTCTGTGTTGCAGTGGATTTGAAAAAGCCTCTGACTGAGGACAATCTGTTGTTGAATTATTGTCTTGTGTAGAGGATGCTCAGGCATGTCCATCATGTTCTTCATTTTATGAAGTGTCCTCCATTGTCCAATCAGCTCTAGAAGCACCAGGAATCAAAGAACATGATCCTCACAGAGCTGCTTACTTTGTCCAGATGACTGTTGGTGTGTTGAAGCAGGTCTGTGACGGCATCTCCAACCCCCACAGTGATGAGCAAACTGCAGAGGGTCTGGAAAGGTGTTTACAGACTTTTATGAATAGGGTGCTAGAGTAACAGTTCTCTAGTCATTAAGGACATTTTTAAGTACACAGTTGAGGGGAGCACATCATCTCCTGATGTGGTTGATGACAACAATGGAGCAGCAGCAGGATTCAGCAGGTTGAGGTGTGACAGAGAAGCTGTGGGTCAAGAGAAGGTAGAAGGTCTGTTTGTCTGGAGGCAGGAGGAGGATGCTGAACTGTTTGTCCAGACTTCCATCCGTCTGACTTTCCTTCTGCTTGAAGCCAGTAATGTTCTCCATCCCTGACCACACACCTCTGACATGGTTCTGCTGCAACTTGATGTCCAGTTTCATCCTGTACGCCTCCTTGTTGTTTTGTACCTTAAGGTACTTTTGTATACTCTTCAACTATTCTCTGTCTCCATCCCTGAAGACTCTATTCTTTTATTAAGATGTTCTTTGAGGTCACTGGTGATCCAGGGTTTGTTATTGGAGAAGCACCTCACTGTTCCTGTAGGGATGATGTTATACACACATATCAGTCATGGCATGATGTTGTCTCCATGTGGCTCACAGACTGAATCCCAGTCAAAGTCTCTTCAGCTTCCTATGACCATATCCTCACAGTTCTTCTGGTCACCTTTTAATTTGGGTTTCACACAGAACAGAGAAAAACAAGATCATGATCCACTTTGCAAAGAAGAGTTTTATGCTTCCCTGATGTTAGAACTAATATAGTGTTTTATTTTCTCTGGTGAAACAGTTGGCATACTGTTGAAAGGTTGGAAGTGTTGAAGAGAGAAAGACATGATTAAAATCTAAGGGTTTTCTCAACAAATGCACTGTGGTGCTGTGTTTGTAGCTTGGCAACAATTCAGCTGATGACATCACATGCCAATGTGGAATGTATACTGCTACCGGGACAACACTGGTAAACTCCCTCAGCAGATAATATGGACAAAAACTTACAGCTAGCAGTTTCATATCTGCAGATATGCTATTTTTATAGTAGCATGTCATGTGGCAGACAGATGTTTTTTAATCACTGAAGTCCCAGTGTATACTGTATAGCATTTTAAAGTTCTTTACAAGAAAATATTAAGGCAGTCTAGGCTGGAGACACCAGACCTACCAGATCAGACTTTGCTTTTTGGCAAAAGAATCTCTGTGAAGGTTGCATTGTTCTATTATTCTCACTTTATCGATCTCAGGAACAAAGGCTGGAGAGATGTCCATTGGCTTTATGACTCAGCACATTCACTGTGCTATTAGTCTCAGGGTCAAGCCAAGCTGCAGTAACTTTTTTTTCATGGCCGAAGTGATGTGTTTGATTACTCTGAAATGGATGAAAATACAAGAAAAAATATAGAACAACCCAAAAAATGGTCATCAGCTGTGATTGAGCAGAACAGGAAGATCAAAGTTTAACTTGTGATGGATTAAGAGTGAAATCTGAATGCAGGGACTCACTCACCTCCAACATCACACTGTTTTTAGTTGAACGACATAGTTAAAGAAGTTTTTGATTTCTGCTAAGTTTCCTCTGCTGAAATCCAACCTGCTGTCAGTGGCTATCAGGAGCAGCTAGATTTAGTAAATAAATCATTAAGAGTTTTTAACAATAATAGTATAAAAATTTGAGAAAACAAAATATTCATTTAAGGAGTTGCTTTAAATTTTACATGGAGGGATTTTTGGATCATTTCTAATGATCACTTACATCCATCAAATTTAAATAATCTCTCCAGTTTCCTGCCTCTTTCTGATGGATCCTTTCTTCTAGCTGATGGAGGAGAAAATCTGTAGCATTAGAGAAGACTGTGAAATTTACTGCATCACTGGCCTTGCCTATACTATTGAGAGCTTATGTAGCCTTCTCAAATTTGACATTTACAGGGGAGGAGAACAACACACGTCCCTAAACTACATTTAGGAGGCTGAGGTTTCTGCTTCGGTGAGCGTTGATTGTGAGGAGAGCGAGACACTGACAGACTTCATTAGACTTGGGGAAAAGTGTCGTATTGGTCAATGGACAGTTCTGAAAATTAATAAATTCCAAGTTTATCTGCCTTTTTCACCTGCTGGTAAATGTGGACGCTCACAGTTTTCAAGAATGATGTCACTTTTTATTCTAGGGGAAAAAAATCTGCATCATTTTCAACAATTGAATGAGCTGAAGATGTTTTTCTGCAAACAGTACAGATGTATACTATTTTTGTACAGGTTTAATGATCACCATTGCATTGAGGCAGTGCCAAATGAACTCAGTGAATTTTTAAAAAGGCAGTTATTTAAGGCAAGTGTTATGAACATTAAATCTGCATCAAATGCCTGCTTGAAACTCGCATAGCAGCAATTACGCACGTTTCCTATCCCATTAGAAATTAAACAGATACAGCTGCTGTGTGGATTTGGGATGTGCAGATTAAGAGGAGGATCTATAAACTGATAGGAAGGGGGAGAGTTATTTACACAAGTCTCTGTAAAAAGTGTTTGGAATCAGAAAAGTGAACATCAGAGACCTGGAAGCTGAGCCTATTCAGCTTCAGCTTCAACAGATGGTATGTTTGCACAGCATCAATAAAATAGTCGGTTTAGAACAACACCAGATGATCACTGATTGGACCTGTGAGTACACTTCACTGACATTTTCTTTTATTTGTTACCAAGAGGGGTTTCCTCAGAGGAGTCGCCTCACAGTCAAAAGGTTTCTGGTTTGAAATTTTCAACAGGTCATTTTTGTGTGAAATTTGCAAGTTCTCTATATTCATCAGTTCTGGTTTTATCGTCTATCCAGCCATTTCCTTGTGCTTATTAAAGGTCAAGTTGCAGAGCTAACATGTACACGAGGAAAGCCCAGACATCCCTCTCCCCGGCAATACTCGCCAGCTATTGTTTAGGGGCCGTGCAGGCTGACACACACACACGCACACGCGCACGCACGCACGCACGCACGCACGCATGCACGCACGCACACACACACACACACATAAAAAGTCTGTATAAAGCTGAAGGACCAGAAGTGTAAAGCTTGTGGGCTGCTAGTTGCTGACCACTGCAAAAGAAAAATACAAATATTTAGTACAGACATTTTTTCTTGCATTACAGAGGTCAGATGTCCCCTGTAGTTCTTGCCCAGTAGGGACTTTGGTCACACCTCAGATCTTCTTCACATCTTTCAGGTCTGGGACCTGAAATGCTTCTTATGGAGCCACTCCTCAGTTTCCCTGGCTGTGTTTTTGGGTCATTGTCATGCAGGAAGATGCAGCCATTACCCATCTTCACTGCTCTTACTAATCTAACTCTTAGGGTTAGGATTACCTGACTTAAAAGTAAATATAACATAATTTAATAAAATATAACAACCCGCATTGATAAACTGTGGCATGTGTTTTGTTGCATAATTGTTTGTTTATTTGTTTTAATATTTAATTCAATATTGTTGGCATTCAGTCATGCAGTGAGTAATGTCTGCCAAACTGTTTGATTGACAGCTTCTCATTTGTTGTTGTGCAGATGTCAGCGGTCATTGTCCAGTTGAAGGTTTGTCTCTGATACTCTTAGCATTACTTTAGGGTTATTTATGATTAATTTATTAGGTGTATTGCATATTTAAAAGCCTCTAATTATATCTATGTTAAATAACACTGTAAATATTGAAGAGAATAAACACAAAAATGATGTTAAATCTACTATTATATTCAGTACTAAGCAAACAGTAGTTTGGTTTATTGGTTTATGTTTTAGAGTTTTATGTTTCCTTAGAAAATACAACATAAGTAGTATTTTTAGTATAGGTGTCTTGTCATTGTTTTGGTGTTTTGGTATTTTCTGTTAATTTGCGTTTTTCATGTGGTCGAACAAACAATACAAACTAGTCCTGAAGGGGGTGGGCTTGTACATGAAATAATCTTTAATATCTACAATAATAGGAATCTTATTACTAGTATTTTTTTGGTTACCCTAACTTATTTTAGTTTGATCTTTAATCTTCTTGTTAATATTTTTACTGCTCTATAATGTGTTAATTTGACAACATTTGAGTTGAAATCTGTACCTTGTATTTAATAATTGCATGTTGCATTTTGAATTAACATCTATATTTATTACTGATGTTCATAAATATTTTTGTCACTTTTTAATATATTCAAATGATAGTTTTGGGGTTGTGAGAATTTTTTTTTTTAAATCTTGCTTCAGTGACTGAAATTAGAATGTTCAGTTCATTATGATAGGTAGTCCCTTCTGCTTGTGAAGTGTAGGAGGTAGCAGATTGTTCATCGATTATTTGATGGATCAGGAATCTCTCGATCAACGTTTAGGACTCTAGGTCTCCCACAAAGCCATAAAGGACCCTGGGTTCTGGATGTGGCTCATAGGAACCAGCAGCTGAGCACGATGTGGCTTCAGGAATTAATAAAGCTCAAACTGAGATGTGCAGTCTTGGTAAGTCTGTTTAACTCAGCAATTTTTAATCTTTAAAAAATGTCAAGTTACTGGAGATGGGATTTTTACCTTTTATTATTTTTTTATTTAGTTTTTCCTACTTTAGGTTTAGAATGAATAATTTAGTTTTTCTCCTTGTTGTAACCACTGGGTCAGCTTTTTATAAGTTTAAAGTTGTACGTTAAAGTTTGCTCAAGTAGTTTATATGATGCTTTTGGACTTTTCTTAACCAAATGGGAATTTCCTTTGGGGGAAGAGTGTGTTTCAAGAGGTGTATTGATGTGAGCTGTTCAGAGCTGCAATCTTGTCTAGCCACAGCCCAGACTAGCAGGTGTCCTGTGCGTGAGCTTAAGACAGCCTCTTTGCAGATTATCAGACTCTGTTGGTGTTCTCAAGTGCTCACTTCCAGATTGCAACAGGGCAGTTTGAAACCAAGTGTGAAAAGAATTAGCACCTCAAAGTCTCACGTTGTGGTTCCAATCAAGGCTGGAGTATCCATAACAGGTTGGAAAATGATTTTTGCCTGAAGTGGAAGTGTTGAATTCTCCCAGGTTAAATTTAACAAACAGATGAAAATTTCTGCAGTGATGAAAGTATTAATCACGGTTCAGAGAGGACTAAGACAAAGCTGTTGATTTTTGTAGTGGATTAAAAGCCTAACGTTCTGCAAAGGATTTAAAATCACCATCCACATTTTATGCCAGAGTTTTAGGATCATCATTTGTAGAATAAGAAGTAAATTATCCTGGTTTTGGTCTGTAAAATGTACAATCTCATGCAAAAGATTGTGCATGATCTGATAGCAGTCTGAGAATGTGATGAGAATAACTCTAAGCTACTACCACACCAAACTCAACCAGTTCAATGTCTGTAGAACTAACCGACTTGTAGTTTTTGTGTTGGTTTGCTGTGTCCGCCATCTTGAATTGGAGTAATTCTAAAAGTTTAACAATTGTAGATGAATGTCCAGCTCTTCAGAGAGCATCTTCTAGCAGTTAGAGGTTCAGCATCTTGCCAAATGATGTTAGAACCCTGGTACTCGACACAGTAGATGACCTCTTTTCCACTGATCCATGTTGCCTCAACTAAAAGACAATTATTAGAAAATATCTTATACAATGCACTGTCAGAAATGAAAGTAAAAAATTGTACCTTTTGTTATCACTTGTACATTTTTGTACTCCTTAGAATATAACCCCCCCCCCCCCCCCTTAACGGTACAAAATTGTACTTTTGAGGGTACCACCCCAGTGACGACAAAAGGTACAATTTTGTACTTTCATTTCTGACAGTGTGTGTAGTGCTCAGAGTGTGATGTGGGTGACTTTGAGTTATTACAACACCAGATTTTAACTCAGTGTTTTTGATCCTCAAGGTCATCCGGTAGTGATCCAGAACGACCCTTGACAGTCCTCCGTTTAAAGGGTCCGTAACTTCCTGGCTCAGGGGCTTTGAAACCACACTAAGTTTTCCAGGTGTCGTTAATTAGACTGTGTGTGGAAAGACTCACCCAGAAGTACTGTCTACGATCTCGAATCCCCGTCCCCTCTTCCTCTGGCCTCTGTCTGCCTTCCTGTAGCCGTGGAGAAGGCTCCAGAGTGACTCCAGTTGATCCGATTAACGACAGCTCTTTCCAACGATCTTTGCAACTTGAAATCAGTCTGGGTAATGTTTGGGGTCTCGGACAGTGACACCCACAGGACGGTGCTCTCACTTCTTCTATTTATTAAGGTAACCGTTAAAAGCTTTCTCTCATATAATAGCGACCTCTGATAGTTACTTGTCTATGTTGATATGGTTATACGCATTGCTCGGTCTCAAAGCAATTGTTATGATTTAAATATATATCTTAGCGCGTTGGTTTAACGCCCTAACCGAGTGGTCAATGTTACATGTTGAACTCTAGTAGATCTTAAGGCGCAGGCTTAGGCCTTGAGTCAAACTTAATGCAAATGTAAACCTTAGAAGAGTCTTAACCCGTTTTTGTTAAACCAGAGTAAAACTTTAAACGAGTCTTTGCACAGTTATTTAAACCGGATGTAACCTCTTAGATAAATCTTAAAATGTTTTGCTTAAACCGAATGTAACCTTCAGATAAATCCTAAAATATTTTGCTCAAACCAAAGTAAAACTTTGAGTCCTAAAACATTCACTGAAACCGAATATAAATCTCTAGATAAATCTTAAAATATTTACTTTAACCAAAGTAAAACTTTAAATTAGTCTTTAACCATTTGCCTTAGTTTCCTCAAATCCTAAGGCAGACTGAAGCTTCGGTAGAACTTCCTAGTCGACAATGGCCGCGCCCTTTTTTAACCAGCAGAACTACTGTTGAAGCAGATTTCATGTAACTGTTTTCTTAACCAGCTAAGTGATTGCCACACAACGTTTTAACTAGCAGATCATAAACAACAGTTTTCTTAACCAGCTGAGTAATTGTTGGATAACCAGCTAAACTAGCAGATTACAAGCAACAGTTCTACTAACTTGCTATACTATTGCCAGGTAATCAGCTTGACTAGTAGGTTAGAAGTAATAGTTTCCTTGACCAGCTAAGTGATTGTTAAACCATCGACTTAACCAGTGGGTCGCAACCAGCAGTCTTCTTAACCAGCTAAGTAATGTTGAACCATCAGCTTAACCAGTGGGTTACAACCAACAGTCTGCTTAACCAGCTAAGTAATTGTTGAATCATCAAATTAACTAGTAGGTTACAAACATCAGTCTTCTTAACCAGCTAAGAAATTGTTGAACCATCAATTTAACTAGTAGGTTACAGACATCAGTCTTCTTAACCAGCTAACCTATTACAAAGTAACTAGCTTGACTAGCAGATTACAAGCCACAGTTTCCTTAACCAGTTAAACTATTGTCAAACAACCAGCTCAACTAGCAGATAAGCAACAGTTTCCTTAACCAGCTAAACTATTGCCAAATAACCAGCTTAACTAGCAGATAAGCAACAGTTTCCTTAACCAGCTAAACTATTGTCAAACAACCAGCTCAACTAGCAGATTACAAGCAACAGTTTTCTTAACCAGCTAAGCTATTGCTAAACAACCAGCTTAATTAGCAGACTTCAAGCAGCAGTTTCCTTAACCAGTTAAACTATTGCTAAACAACCAGCTAGACCAACACATCTAAATCTTTCTAACTAATTACTCCTTTTGAACCATCAGCAGCATCAGTGAAGTGCTGTTTGTCATTTAATCTCAGACCCCCAAATGTTTTACAGATTAGAAGATTCAACACTTATTAACTGATGTCCACAACTTCCTTTTTGTCTATCAATGCTTTATTAAAGATAGAAAATTTTAGCAAGGGCTTTTAGCTCAGCAATTATGCACACAACCACAGCTCAATCAAGATTTAAATCAACCACAGAACAGCCAGGCCAAACGTGTAGATAACTGACCCTACCTTTACCCGTGAGCGGCCTAGGATCACCTCTGGGTGGAGGCAAAGGGTGTGACTGAGCTCCTCTCTTTGAAGAAAAGTAACTTTTAATCCAAATTAATCCACAGGTAAAAAAGGAGAGGAAAAAGAAAAAATCAAAAGTAATCCTTTTTGATTGTGATCGGAGAATTGGTGCAGCCCCAGTGGATCCTTTCGGGGCCTTATGGCACGCCTGTAAAGTTTCCACAGCAAGGAACCTTCCTGCAGCTGGAGTCTTGGGGACTCGACTGGATCCGATGGGTCTCGCCTTGGGACAAGCTGGTTCGTCACCTTCTCTGGTCTGCTTGTCCTGTCCTCACTGGCGTTGACCACACCCTGCAAAGTTCCCCAGTCCAGCTCGATTCACCGATCTTAACAGGACGAGAGCAGCCGGCAACGAACCCAGTTCCTTGATCAAACTGATATTTTAATTCCTTCAGTGGCTGCACCCTCCGCCTTCAACATGTCGCAAGGCCAACTGTCAGGTGTTGTAACCGGAACTTCGGCCGCTCACCGGGCGTAGACCGATCAGCCCTAACGACTAACACAATATCATTGCTACATCACCACACGTCTGGCCTTTACCACTTTAAATCCTGCTAGTTTCATTAATCACATAACATAAACATTTTTCCATTAACATTTCATGACAGGTTCTCCTCTTTTCATATCTTATGCTCGTTGGTTTCACTACATCCTTCATCTTCCTTACACCATGGGCGTCGCAACCATTATGTCAGGAGGGGACGTGTCCCCCCCACTTTGTAAAATCAGGCATTTGGACCCCCCCACATTTACCGAGTCCGTCTTGCGCTCTTTCGGTTGTTCTCAAAGAAATCCATTCCACTTGATTCATTAGAAATTACTCAGACCGCTTAAATCCACTCCATGTTTTCCTGGTTACACCCTGCTCCCTGACACGCTGCTCTCCTTCTGGACCCGACCTCACCTCACGCTGCAGCTGAAAGCAAACCGAACCGGGAAGGAGGTCGACCAGAAACCGGAGTGTTACTCTGGAGGGGCCAGGGTTAGGAGGCACAGGAATATAAGACCTGAATGACCAGAGGAGGTAAAGCCCCACAGATAATCACCTATGGCCTCTAATAAAAAGGTAAATGCGCCTCAATCAAG
>SSNR01000048.1:1437006-1447246 GCA_006937965.1 Callopanchax toddi | reverse complement strand
CGGTAGAACTTCCTAGTCGACAATGGCCGCGCCCTTTTTTAACCAGCAGAACTACTGTTGAAGCAGATTTCATGTAACTGTTTTCTTAACCAGCTAAGTGATTGCCACACAACGTTTTAACTAGCAGATCATAAACAACAGTTTTCTTAACCAGCTGAGTAATTGTTGGATAACCAGCTAAACTAGCAGATTACAAGCAACAGTTCTACTAACTTGCTATACTATTGCCAGGTAATCAGCTTGACTAGTAGGTTAGAAGTAATAGTTTCCTTGACCAGCTAAGTGATTGTTAAACCATCGACTTAACCAGTGGGTCGCAACCAGCAGTCTTCTTAACCAGCTAAGTAATGTTGAACCATCAGCTTAACCAGTGGGTTACAACCAACAGTCTGCTTAACCAGCTAAGTAATTGTTGAATCATCAAATTACCTAGTAGGTTACAAACATCAGTCTTCTTAACCAGCTAAGAAATTGTTGAACCATCAATTTAACTAGTAGGTTACAGACATCAGTCTTCTTAACCAGCTAACCTATTACAAAGTAACCAGCTTGACTAGTAGATTACAAGCAACAGTTTCCTTAACCAGTTAAACTATTGCCAAACAACCGCTCGACTAACAAATAAGCAACAGTTTTCTCAACCAGCTAAACTGTTGCCAAACAACCGGTTCAACTAGCAGATAAGCAACAGTTTCCTTAACCAGCTAAACTATTGCCAAACAACCAGCTTAACTAGCAGATTACAAGCAACAGTTTCCTTAACCAGTTAAACTATTGCCAAACAACCAGCTCAACTAGCAGATTACAAGCAACAGTTTTCTTAACCAACTGAACTATTACAAAGTAACCAGCTAGACCAACACATCTAAATCTTTCTAACTAATTACTCCTTTTAAACCATCAGCAGCATCAGTGAGGTGCTATGTGTAATTTAATCTCAGACCCCCAAATATTTCACGGATTAGAAGATTCAACACTTATTAACTGATGTCCACAACTTCCTTTTTGTCTTTCAATGCTTTATTAAAGATAGAAAATTTTAGCAAGGGCTTTTAGCTCAGCAATTATGCACACAACCACAGCTCAATCAAGATTTAAATCAACCACAGAACAGCCAGGCCAAACGTGTAGATAACTGACCCTACCTTTACCCGTGAGCGGCCTAGGATCACCTCTGGGTGGAGGCAAAGGGTGTGACTGAGCTCCTCTCTTTGAAGAAAAGTAACTTTTAATCCAAATTAATCCACAGGTAAAAAAGGAGAGGAAAAAGAAAAAATCAAAAGTAATCCTTTTTGATTGTGATCGGAGAATTGGTGCAGCCCCAATGGATCCTTCCGGAGCCTTATGGCACGCCTGTAAAGTTTCCACAGCAAGGAACCTTCCTGCAGCTGGAGTCTTGGGGACTCGACTGGATCCGATGGGTCTCGCCTTGGGACAAGCTGGTTCGTCACCTTCTCTGGTCTGCTTGTCCTGTCCTCACTGGCGTTGACCACACCCTGCGAAGTTCCCCAGTCCAGCTCGATTCACCGATCTTAACAGGACGAGAGCAGCCGGCAACGAACCCAGTTCCTTGATCAAACTGATATTTTAATTCCTTCAGTGGCTGCACCCTCCGCCTTCAACATGTCGCAAGGCCAACTGTCAGGTGTTGTAACCGGAACTTCGGCCGCTCACCGGGCGTAGACCGATCAGCCCTAACGACTAACACAATATCATTGCTACATCACCACACGTCTGGCCTTTACCACTTTAAATCCTGCTAGTTTCATTAATCACATAACATAAACATTTTTCCATTAACATTTCATGACAGGTTCTCCTCTTTTCATATCTTATGCTCGTTGGTTTCACTACATCCTTCATCTTCCTTACACCATGGGCGTCGCAACCATTATGTCAGGAGGGGACGTGTCCCCCCCACTTTGTAAAATCAGGCATTTGGACCCCCCCACATTTACCGAGTCCGTCTTGCGCTCTTTCGGTTGTTCTCAAAGAAATCCATTCCACTTGATTCATTAGAAATTACTCAGACCGCTTAAATCCACTCCATGTTTTCCTGGTTACACCCTGCTCCCTGACACGCTGCTCTCCTTCTGGACCCGACCTCACCTCACGCTGCAGCTGAAAGCAAACCGAACCGGGAAGGAGGTCGACCAGAAACCGGAGTGTTACTCTGGAGGGGCCAGGGTTAGGAGGCACAGGAATATAAGACCTGAATGACCAGAGGAGGTAAAGCCCCACAGATAATCACCTATGGCCTCTAATAAAAAGGTAAATGCGCCTCAATCAAGTTTCATCCTGGATCTACAGGTAGCAGAAAAAAGTACAGGAAGCACAATACTATATATATATATATATACCAAAATATCAGAGACAGAACAATAATGACAGGAAAACAATGGAATAATATATAAATACAAGTAAAACATTATAATGAAAAATAAAATAACAATGAGTGTAATTCACTGCTCTTTATAAAAGAAAAAGACTGTACCAGTAAATTAATAAGTAAATAAAATAAGTACATACTTTATTTGAGGGTCAACATTTAAACACAACCGTTGATTATTTTACAAAAAATAAGAGTACTGAAGATCATCAGTACTATAGAGATCCTCTAACCTGTTATTTATCCTGATTAAATCTGTTGTTCTTAGTAAAAATTAACGTTCCAGATAAACACAAAGCTACACTTGATTTCTTACTAAGATAAACTCACTCTAAATACCTCTAATTCAATTGTTACCAGTAAAATGTTTTATTTTAAATGGATCAAATGAAAACACAAGCCCAGCTGTCAGTACACTGAACAGACATTAAACTATTTTCATTTCAGACTGGTAGAACTTCAGTCTTAAGAACAATCAGGTTCTTGATATTTGTTTTCAAATAATTGATGTCACTTATTTAATTCCTCCTAAGCTGTTCAGCCTGAATAGTCCATTTAAAGTGACATCATGACTAGTAACGGTTGAATTAGAACCAGTTAAAATGAGTTTCTTCTGGTCAGAATTCATTTTCAGCTCCACCATGTTTACTCCAGACAGGAAGAATAGACTAGTAGAGGTTGTGCTGCAAACCCAATACACATGAATGGGAAATGTGACTAAATGTGTCCTAAGAATAACACTGAAGTTATCTGAAGTATTCACTGTGGATAGTATTATGGTATCTGTAATATGACATTTTACATGGAACAGCTGATTTTTAGCTATCTGAATACATATCCAGTCTTGTTAAAGTCACCACCTTAAATTTTTTAAGGATTTGGTTTCAATTCAGTTGTTGGATAGAATCTCTACTAGTAACAAAATACCTGTGGATATCAGTATTTTCTATTTGACTAGTAATACTATTTGGACTAGGATAAATTACTTTATTGTTATGTAAATAGGAATAGTAAAGAGGTGGGGGTTTTAATTAAATGTAAAAAAAAAAAAGGTCCATTAAATTTAAGTTCAGTCCTGCTGGTATTCTCATTATCAACGAGAATAAAAGAAACACACATTCAACATGTGATTAGGAGTTAGAAATACTGTAGAATCAGTTCTTCAGTAGTGTGTACTTTTTGTAGTAGTTGTACCAGTTTTTTACTTCAGTAGTTCAGGAGCAACCAGACTGAATCACTTTGACAGAAATAAAAAAATGTCCTGTCATTTTAGTGGAAGATGCTGCAGTCAGTCAGTCACATCATTGTAAACCAACCAGTACTAACAGGACTGAACTTTACCTGGTTACCAGTAGAGAACTGGTAGAGCTCTGATTAGTTAAGGGTTGAACAGCTGGTTGTCTAATGAGTTCCTTCCAGAACTGGAGACATGTCAGACCATTATCATGTCTTTGAACTACTGTGGAGTTTGTCACTGTGTTCACATCTTTAGTTCTGACATGAAACCACTGCTGGTCATGTTACTTCCATAAGTTTTTTTTTCAGTCTTTTCTCTAAGATTTGAATAGTCCAGCTGATGGTGTTCTAGGGAACACAGCTGCTTAAAATGAAGACTTCCTGTTCAATCTGACTATGAAATAGTTACTGAGTTCAGTTTTTATTACTGTAGGTAAAATAGGTGTTTAACAACTTGTTAAATGCACCAGAATGCAGAAAATGGCATCTACGACAAAGATTTTTTTCTTTGGGGAAGTGTCCCCCCCACATTTTTTATGCTTCTGACGCCCCTGCCTTACACACACATCAATTTCCACTCAAATCATTATTTAAATCATTCCTGTGTATCAGATCTTATTCATCATCTTGGATCTTCCCTACTTCCTCTTTTCCTCTAGCAGGTACTCAGCACTTCCTCTTCTGCGGTTAAGCGCTCTCCTATCGCTCAGAGCAGAACTTCCCTTTCTTCTCACACAGAAAATGCTTCACTACAGCACTTCCGCTTTCCCTCCCTAAGAGAAGAAAAGCCTGTCTCCTTAAACATTTTCAACTAAATCATATTATAAATCAATGCTTGATTACATTTTTAACACACATTATTTTTTTTTGTCGATCAAAACCCACTTCCCATCATTACCCCTGATTATTTGACAATAAAAATCAACATATATTTGATTTAAAAACACAGACTTGCATTGTAAATGTAAATGTCTGTTATAGCAGGGCAGAAAGACAGGATTCTCCAGGACAGGGCAGCCAGACTTTGGAAATTCACGACATCAGTCTTTGTGAAATCGACAGATTTGTTGCTATTTAATGTTATCTCAGTGGTGGACATTTGTTTTGAGGCAATAAGGACCCAAAAAGATGAAGAAGGAAGCGAGGAGCAGTAACTGGAATTTAAAAAGACCTTAATAAGTGAAAGCGAAAGGCTGACATGGTAGCAAGAAACTCAATCTGACCACAGGAGCACTGGGAGAAAAAACAAAGGGATGCAAACAGGAAACAAATGAGAAATGGACGAAATGACTGAGGACTCTAAGGTGTCTATGTACAGGGGTGTGACTGGTGAGCCAAACAGGCAGAAACTGAGGGACAAGAAGGCAATAATACAATGAACAAACGGTAAACAAGCACCAAAAACCCTAAAACCATGGCATTTATAAAAGTTCATCCAATACTGGCTGAGCATTTCTACACATGCATCGTCTTGTGTTTCATTCCAGAGATTACTGTGCTTCAAAATAAGCAAACAAGCCCTAATCATCCTCACACAGCTCAAAGAGTGGAATGTTGGTGCAAATGGCTAAAAGGCCAATTTTCACTGTGTGCTAGAGCACTGAAATATTCCAAATTGACACATCATTAACACCTTAAAAACACCTTTATGCAACACTTCACTTACATCCTGCTGGATTCAGCGTCGTGACGTCAATGCAGTGTGAGGAAAGCTCTCACTTTCAGCACCTAAAGGGGAAAGTGAAACACAGATGTAAAAGTAGGAAAAAAAAAGTTCTGTTGACAATTAAAGGAGACAGTGATCAAACCTTATGCATCTGAAGGTATTATATCAACGGGGTTGGCAGGAAAAAAAAGCATGAATGAGCCTCTCTGATGTGTCACTGACTGAACAAAAGAGTCAACTCTAAACCAGATAACAGGGTGTAAACTGAGCATGAATCAGGGACAATGTGATGGACTGAGACAAATGTTTCCCAGGAATCTGACACAACGTGCCTTCAGTCCATTACAACATACACACTGGTTCTACCTTCTCTTTTCTTAGAAAGGAATTTAGGCCAATAGGACCATTTTGGTTTGTTTCACCAGTCATTACAAAACTAGTCAGGCAAGCAAAGAAACACAATGGATCCCAAAAGCATCCACACTGTCTTATGAAAAACTTTTATAATTAAGAAGTCAGCACAGGACTGGAACTCTCTCACCAAAGGATTTCCCCCCCCAGAGGATATTTACAGGAAAAAACAAACATCCGTGTGGAGAAACAGGAGTTGTTCAGAGCTGTAGGTCACAGGCACACTTTGAACAGCTGTGCTTCTAACCGGCTGCAGCAGAGCCAGCAGGATCAGCTTAGTGCAACAGCTGACCACATCAAAGACCTCCACTGTGCAAAGTGAGTGAGAGAGAGGGAGGATGAACCCCCAGCAGTCAGTCTGCTGTGTGAAGAAAATACTGTTAAAGCAGAAATCTTTGCTTGGTAAAATCTACTTTGATGAAGCGCTGCTGGATGTCAGAACTCGGTAACTGTTAGGTGATCATTCAGATTTATAAAAACGTTTGGACTGTAGAAACACCAGTTCTTGAAATCTATCCTTTAATCTGGTATTGCAAAAGAACGAGTAAAGTCTAACACTGCTCTGCCTCTTTTATATTCTGGATTTTTGTCACAACATGGTGAGAAAAAAACCTCCATTATTATAAGAAATGTAAAAATCATAAAGTCTGTTCAGGTTAAATTCAGCCTGAAATCAAATGTCACAGTTGTGAGATTCATAAATCTGAAACAATATGAACCAGAAATATGAACTCAAATCTGAGACTCGAGACTCGAGATGCACAAAAGTTGCACAAGTGCAGGTACAACGTGTGCAAATGGATGATGCAGTTTGGGATTGAATCTGAATGAAAAGCCAACAAGCAGGTTAGTTTTTAATACCCACTTTAAAAAATAACAGAAAAGTTGAATACGTTTATAAAGGTTACTTCATGTTTTAGAATTCATAAAATTGAAAATACATGTTGCTGCTCACTCTTAAAGTGCCCATGACATCGTTTTCCATGTTTTCTGACTTATCTATCATGTTGCAACGTTGAGTTCTCACCTTAAACCTGCCAGAAAGAGCAAAAAATGGTGTCCACCTGTCTCCTAGTACAGCCAGTGAGAAGCTCTTCCAGATTTCAGACCCAGGTTTCAAACAGTTTTTTTCACTCCAGCCCGCTATGAGGTCATAGTGAGCCGGACTTGCTTAAATGGTAAATTCTCCTCCCACATGCACGTTCACGACAACTGGAGTGAGGCAGTGCCGCCGCCATTGCCCATAGACCGTGTAGTGTTTAGTTTCAGTTTCGTTTCTCTTTCACGCGACGGCACTGCCCCTACTGCAGCAGAAGTGTCAGGCTGCCAAATAAGGAGAAACCCAGCAGAACCGGAAGGCGGCGCTTTCTTCTGATCTCTGAGTTGCTCGTTAGGAAATAATTACAGCGTATTTTGAGTTATAATGGTGCAACGCTAATCTAGAGGCATCAAAGATTACACCTGTTTAATATAAAGTGATTTAAATATCGAGTCACAGGCACTTTAAGTCACTGAAAGACTGTCGTTTTGTTTTTGGAAGGTTTTATTTGGTATTAGGACTCATGTTTGCGTATTGCCATTTTCAAGTCCAGGTTACTGAAAGTGAATTTTATTCTGAAATAAGATCTGTTTGAGCCACTTTCATTTTTCCACACGTCAGCTTGAGTTGATTTTCCTACAGTTATAGTTTGGGAAATGGTTTCCATGTAGTCGTTATTACTGACTCCACCAAAATCACCTGGGACATCACTGGACTGCTGCTGGTTAGAATACACGTCCCAAACAAAGTGATGGGCTCATGGATCCAGAACATAAAGCAGCTCAGGGTTTTAGGTGACTAGATGACAGGAAGGGGGTTTTCATTCATTATAAATGTAAATCCGACCTTCTGAAGTCCATAACAACATTTATTAGTCTATTTGTCCAATGATTTTTGTCTGCATATTTCACAATGTGCTTGTCTCTTTAACCCTTCAGGTTCTGGTAAATCACATTTTAGTTCCCATACTTTTCTGAAGAATGCACTGAACTTGAACAACCCAACAAAAAACTAACTAAAAGAAAAAAAATAAAAGTTTTTTTTTTAAATAAAACATTATTTTATTTATTTCTGACAAAAATCAAAGGGCATCATTCCAGGATCTGAATTAGAGCTGCACTTTTTTCATTAAAAAAAAATCTCACATCTTATTCTGAAGTGTATCCTGAACAGAATAGTGTTGCTTGACTGGTGTGAAAAATAAATACAGTTCTGAGAAACAGGACTATTTAAAGCAACAATGTGCTAACTGCAGAAGGTGAACCACCTCAGGAGATGTTGAGAGATTTCAGCAGATGCTATGCATCATATCATGTTTGTTTATGTGGATATGCAAGAAACCATTTTGCTGTGTTTATAATTAACTTACATTGAGTATTTCACTAAGTGTGACCATCTCTGTTCCTTTCCTTCTGTCTTCTCTGTGTCATAGATCCCACAAGTGAGCTATGCCTCCACAGCTCCTGAACTGAGCGATAACACCCGCTATGACTTCTTCTCCCGTGTGGTCCCACCAGACACCTACCAGGCTCAGGCTATGGTCGACATCGTCAAAGCCATGCGCTGGAACTATGTTTCCACTGTAGCCTCAGAGGGAACCTATGGAGAAAGTGGTGTTGAAGCATTTATCCAAAAGTCTAGAGAGGATGGTAAGTCTCTCTCTTTAAACATCCTAGAATTTGATATCACGTTAACAAAACCTTGGCACTTTCACTCCCATTTTGAGAGACATTAAAAGGTGTTTTGTCAGGAAAAGTATGGGAAGATGAACTCAAGAAGCCAAAAGTGTAAAAACTCAATGTTTATTCAGACCATTGTCAACAAACA
This sequence comes from Callopanchax toddi, assembly GCA_006937965.1. Taxonomy (NCBI): domain Eukaryota; kingdom Metazoa; phylum Chordata; class Actinopteri; order Cyprinodontiformes; family Nothobranchiidae; genus Callopanchax; species Callopanchax toddi. The sequence continues at coordinate 1,438,678 of SSNR01000048.1, read as the reverse complement.
CTGAATCCAAAGAGACAGGAAAACAATCCAAATCGATAGGCAAAAAGAGTAATCCGAACCAAGACGAGAACAAAACATTCAAATCTAAAGTTGTAACAAGGTTGGAAAAAAGAGCCAGACTAGACAAACTGTGAAAGAGAAACTGCCACTGCGGCCCCGACTGTAACAGACTACTGCTCCTGATGTAATGTAAGTACAGTTGATGTGTATCGGGCAGTCCCAGGTGTTTAAATAGAATATAAATAGTATAAATAGCTTAAACACAGGCTTAGGGAGCTGGTTTCTATCTCCAGCGGTCACAGAGGTGAGCCACAGCTCATCACTGCCTCATCCTGCCCTTCTCCAGTGTGTTTAAACATGAAATGGAAAAATTCAGCAATTTTGATGATTAAAAAATGTTTAATTATACAAAAAAAAAAAAAAAATTTATAGAACAGTCAAGTGGACAAATTGATTTTCTTTTATTATTGCTAGAATATGGTCATGATGACAGAGGAGGCACTGACTCACCTGCCTCCCCTGACTGCATGTCACTGCGTTGGGTTGGGAGGGGCCTTGGGAAGTTGGATTCCAAATATTTTCTCTTGCTCAAATGCTCCACAGATCACCTTTAAGAGATCACATTATTTGTGCACTAGCTATTAGTGGTTTAAACACAAAGTCCACCCCGTGGGTCTTACTGCAGTCCTTGTTGGTGCGGTGTGGCCTGCTAGCTCAATTGCTTCATCTGGGATTTTTGGGTTCAGCCAGGTCTAAATGGTGACAATCACACAGCTGTTCAATCTGACAGGCAGAGTCTCAGTTCATTTGATTGCTAGGAGATCAAGCACTGGCAATGGAAAAGACTTTGGAGCGGAGATCTATGAGGATGATTCTTTAGCCAGACAAGGGTGTTGGCTCAGAAACTCCACTTTTGTGTGAACTCGATCTGCTTTCTCCATCATCGGCTGCTGAGTATAATAATCCATGGTGACCTTGATGGTCTTGTGATCTCCTTTGGGATCTGGTGAGTGGGTTGGTATGTACATACTGTATGTTGAGTTGTTGTGTAGATCCCAACAATATCAGGTGTTGTTGACCATACTGTATATTGTTTTACATGATCAAGTAGGGTGCACAGGTTATAATGATTACCCGCTGGGCAAGCCAAGCAATTTAGGTCCATTTACAGGAGCACTCTGACACCGCCATCATTTTTCTTAGAAAGGAAAAGAACTGAGTTACAATAGTCAAATTATCTGAGACATTAAATTTAGGGTTTTCATTATCTGTTAGCCATAATAATCAAAATCACAAGAAATAAAGGCTTGAAATATTTCACTCTATGTGTAATGAATCTATTTAATATCTACATAAAAATCTGAATTAATTCTTTTCACAATATTCAATTTTTTTTAGATGTACTTGTATGGTTGATGGGATCAGGAAGGTGAGTTGGACTTTCAAATGTTGATAAAGAGCCACAGTGTGAAAGAAGGCTGCAGAGCCTGGCCTGGGGCACCAAGAGGAGACAGAACCAACGTTGGGAATACAGCCAGTTGTGTAGGAGACTGCCGGCTCACATTCGGGCTGACCCCAGACCTTCTCTGTAGCAGAATGTAATCACTACTGACATGTCCAGTACTCTCCGTGCCATTACCCCCCCCCCCCCCCCCCCCCCCCCCCCCCCCCC
>SSNR01000048.1:1430496-1436996 GCA_006937965.1 Callopanchax toddi | reverse complement strand
CCCCCCCCCCCCCCCCGTGCCTGCCAGCCTGAAGCTGCTGCCCATCATCAGCCAGGCTGGACAGGGACCAGAAGATTCCTCCTGCAGAACCAGAGTGCAATCAGCTCAGCTAACACTTGGCTAACTAGTCTATACAAATGTAACTCGGATCATAGGACCAATTAAAGTAGGTCCATATAAACATTTCTCCATATCCTCAATGCTGCATACAGCGTCAGTGTTTTTAAATGTACCAGCATGAACATTTTTAAATCAACAACTCCTTTGAAATACAAAATGTCTCATTTCAATGGCTGACATACACTTTCTACTAACTTATTTCATGATTATTGGGGAGCTGGGGTTCAGCAGTCATAGTGAAAGGTGGCACAAAAGTGTAAAAATAAAATAATGTGTGGTGTATTTGTATGATGAACAGATGATTTTGTTTTGCTTTCTGCAGTGAACACTGCAGGTTGTCTGTGCTACAGCCTGAACTCACACAGCTGTAAATGCTTTAACAAATGATGCTTGTATTTTGGTAAAATGTTTGAAAACCATCCAATTAATTTCCATCAACCTTCAGCACCGCTTGTTTAGATGGAGCTCTCAGTTGCTCAGGAAAGTTTTAAAGCCTGAAAGTTTTTCAGGATCCTGCACTTTTCAGTCTGTTTCACAGGATTTGGTGCCTTGCATGTGTTCTAGGATTGGATCTAAAAATATTTTGGGTAATGAAAAACACTAAACCTCTGCCTGTTTATCCAATAAGGTCACAAACCTTATTGGATTGCAAAACTACATCTAAAATTGCAATCATTTTCCAGATTAGGCAGAGTAGCTTTAATTTGTTCAGTCTATTTTTATAGTTTCACAGTCACATCACTTTCTTACAAACTCTAAATTTATTGTAAAGTATGAAGCTTTGTTTTGTGTTGTTCCAGTTCTTCGGAAAGAAACACAAAAAATGATTTAAACATTTTATTGTCACAAGTCTACTGAATGAGTGAGTCTTAGGTTTGGGGTTTAAAATTTTGCACAAGTTGAGATTGCAGGATCTAATATATATAGAATATGTATCAAAATATGTATAGAACATCTACATAGTTTTAAAGACAAACCCCAACCTGCTCTGGTGTGGTTTTCAGACATTCTGTTGTTTTTATACAGTTCTAATTTCATGCATCAACAGTCCTGTTAAAACACATCTGCATGTGCATGTACTTCCTGCTTGGACTTTTGGGCTTCTAGCAGCTCCTCTCTGTTTTTATTTCAACCCTATCTGTCCATGTATGTTTATGTGACTGATCAGGTAAAAGAGAAAGTATATTAATGGTATATACATAATAATACAGGTCAAATGATCATGGGATTTGAGAGGAGTTTTAAATTTACTTTGGTAACGACACCTGTCTTTTCCTCACCTTGCCTGGTGTGTCGAATGTCACTAAAACTAAAGAGATATGAAGATGAAGACGAACTACAGAAAGAAAAGGCCTTTAGTTTTGAAGGTTTGAGCATAAAGGTTAAACATCTGTATCTGCTGACCTTTGACGTGGCTCTCAAAATCCATCTGTATTTCTACATTTTCTCAAGAGACTCAAAAAGTTTGACTAAGAAAAGGATTATTTCATGAAAATGTTCCTAAACTATATTGGCATTCAAATGAATTACATGTCAGCAAAAAACAAACATAATGCATGACTTATTTGACAATCATGCAAACGAAATCCTCTTTTGGAGACAAACAACTGTGTTTTCATCACTTTTCAATTTAAACAATTCCTTAGACAAACTGTCAGATCAGCCTGTCCACAGCTCCTTTTAATCTGACTGCTGTAGCAAAACATTTACATGTCCCTTTTCATAGCTAATAAATTATTATTTGATTCCCACATCTTGTCTTACATTCCAGGCTTTTGATTGATTATGCCAGAGGCACAGAGGACAGACAGGCAGCTGTGTGAAAATCGAAACTGCAGGTATTTGGCTGCTAAATGGGTTTTGCAGTTGTCTGCTCTCATAATAAAACAGCGAGATCAGAACTGGCCAAATGTTCCATCTCATTAGGCAGCCAAAGGCCACACTAAGCAGCAGTCTCACCCACAGAAAGCCTCAGAGACTCTGTGCTGCTTTGTGTCAACAAAAGCTGGTTTCAGATAGATTTCAACAGCCTGCCTGGTTCTGTAATTCGATTAGTGCAACATCTGTGTGTGTGTGTGTGTGTGTGTGTGTGTGTGGCCATAAAGCATTCCTAATATCACTCCAGCTTCAATGACCAAAGAGATTATTGACCAGCTTGAGATTTCAGTGCTCATAACTCTAAAATATTTGACATTTTGATATAAAACATAAGCAAAGGTCCAAAGTGCTGAGATATTAGACGGATTATTGTGTTGGTGATCAGAATAGCTTATCCTAATGGTTCAGTAGGTGTGATGTAGCTGAACAGGTAAATAGTTTGCACCTTTTCCAGGCAAAACCCATAAAATAGCCATCTTGCTTTATATTTATATACAGTACATTAAAAAACTAGTGAACATGTTGAGTTGAGATTATCATTTTGTTTGTAGCAACTCTTTGATCAGGATGAGTGTGAACTTTAAGTGGAAGGCCCTGTCAACACTGTTATGGATAGTTTATTAAATACATTTTTCCATTTCATTTGCCTTTCTCATTCACAGGTAATGATCTTAAATTTAGAAAATTATATCATTGTAACCTACATTATGGAAACTCACTTTTTTGTGTATTGTGCACAAGCCAGATAATATGACATCTTTTTAACCTTAATCAGAACCTACAAACTGCTTTTCATATGTATCTCGCCTCCCCTTCTTCTACTTATCCGGGTTCATGGGGGCAGCATACCAAGTAGGGAATCCTAGATTGTGATCTACATGGTCTCCGCCAGCTCCTCTGGTGGGACCCCAAGGCGTTCCCAGGCCAGCCCAGATATGTACTTCCTCCAGCGTATCCTGGGTCGATCCAGGGGCCTCCTGCCAGCAGGACATGCCTGGAAACCTCGTCATGGAGGCATCCAGGAGGCATCCTGATCAGATGCCCGAACCATCTCAACTCTCCTCTCAATTTGGAGTAGCTGCAGTTCCCTCCCAAACGTCTGAGCTCCTCACTCTCTCTTTTTTGCTTCTCTTGCCCTGTTCTGACAGCAGAGGCAGACAGAGTGGTTGGTCTGAGTGCCAGATCGTCAGATCAGCTCTCTAGAAGAGGTGTTGGATACTTCCCCTGTTGCACAATTGCCTTTATTGTATTTGTGACATAATGAACCACATCCAATCCGGTGACAGAGTGAGAGTGACAGGCAGAGAAAAAAAGAGAGACAAACAACAAAAATGAGGACAGCAAGAGAGAGAGAAGGCGGGAGGATGACAGCAATAGTGGGAAGAACACAAGCAGAACAAAACAACATTAACATAATCAGAAACAACTTCACTGGATACATAAATAGATAAATATAGTGTCCTTATTTGTATTTTCATGCACTTCTGAGAGAGTGTGTGCGCACCCAAAGCTTCTTTGAGCACATATGTATGTGTGAGTGTGTGTATATGTTTACTTACACTTTCATATATGTCTATCTATAGGCTTTGTGTGTAAGAGTTTAAAGTGTGTGTGTGTGTGTGTTTATGTTGATATTTGTCAATAGCTGCTTATCAATAATAAGTCTTCTGAATTGCTTTTTGTCTCACGCATCACCTTGAACCAATTTACCACTGTAAACCTGATCAGGGTCCTATAGCTCCTAGGATCACTAGGGCACTCAAACTCCTCCACCACGGTAAGGAGGAGGTGATTCTCATTCGGCATTACGTTATATACAGGGGTTCACATAACTAGTCCACCAGTATGGATGTGCACCCCAGATATCATGTGTGGACCTGATCCCTCTGCCAAAATGCGCCTTTGCGGACCGGAGCTGTCATGCAGAACTATGCTTGGGCACTCATTTTTTTGTTGTAACATTTAAGTGTGTGCTGCTAATTAGTTTCCCCAAAAGAACTGGTTCATGCTGTTCTGCTCTCTGACATAGTTTTAAATAAAGAGCTATTCTGCTTCAGCCAGCGACTGAGTGTTGTTCAATAGTGACTCCCAACTTCAAGCGTCACAGGTGCTTTCACGTTCCGCGCAGCCCCCCCCCAAACTTATGGTGATGTGATGCGTACTGAACATTAGCACCAGGTTCTCCACTGAGTACCTCAATAAAAAAATTGTGTGAACCCCTGATTATACGTATATTTGCATTCTATGTGCAAAACTTCTGTATTTGCTCTCATACACAAATGAGCATTTCAGGGGCATTGGGGGGTTCAGTGTCTTGCCTGCAGACACTGGGATGCATTCTGATGGAGAAAATCTGATATATGTTGATCCCAGTTTACTTGGTTTTAAACTGTATTTAAATTGAACCTAAAGCTCAAATAGCAAAAAAAAAAAAACCCTGTTAAATGAAATGTTGGTTGCAGAAACAAAATTCAGTGAGTCGGTCAAAATCTTAGAAATTGCTACAAATAACCTTATCAAAGTGAAAGTAGAACAATTAAAACAGTGAAGGAGGGTTCAATCAAAGGTTTCCATAAATAGCAATGATTTGACAACAGTTACTGACAGCTGTGTACCTTTTAAAGACAGCATACGTGCAGTCTCAACTGGGAATAAATGAATATTAAAAACAATCTTTTACAATTCAAATGGTGTTTCTGACAGTCTTCTGTACTTTTTAGACATTCAGTTGCTTTTATCACATCACAGTTAGGCACATTTATTTAAATATAATTTTCTTTAAATATCAAATGTATTTGCAACAGATTAAAACATATCAATTATAGTCGAGGCATCCAACACCTTGCCTTCCACAAGGCTTAAATGCACCCGACCTAAAATCTTCTTGCAGGTGTGGGTCCACATGGAGGTTCTGTTGCATATTCGAGCTGAGCCTGGCTGAACCCAAAGGAACCTAAACTCGAGAAAGATTCCCCTATCTCACTGGCCTGAGCAAGGTGCCTTGTTTATTTCTGTTCTTCCACCATCGAGGTCTTTTAATTGCTCTACGACCCCTCCTCTGAGGCCAATTTGCCATGGTAGGCCATACCAGGGTCTGATGCCCAACACAGCCCCCAGGACCATGAGGAACCCAACCCCCCCTTCACATTATGCTGGAACAATTGACGGGATGTACTTTGAACAATGGATCAAGAAAACTGTTGACCAAATGAGACCTTTCAGTAAAGTCAATCCACAGCTAAAGACTCACACTGATATAAAGCATTTTCTACAAAGATTTTACCCAGGGAATGTCACGGCAATGTTGACTCTTCATCTGCCGATTTCAACTAGAAAAGGATACAAAGAATTCTTGATGCAGTGCAAAGAAGTGATGTGTGATTATTGCCAAATTCTGCACAGCAAACCTGTCTGTCGGTCTCTAAATCTGTGCACAGTGAAAAGCACAAGGACACTTTCTTAAAGGGCCCATGGCTCCATATTTAAATCACTTTATATTAAACATGTAATCTTTGATGCCTCTAGATTAGCTTTGCACCATTATAACTCAAAATACGCTGTAATTATTTCCTAACGAGCAACTCAGAGATCAGAAGAAAGCGCCGCCTTCCGGTTCTGCTGGGTTTCTCCTTATTTGGCAGCCTGACACTTCTGCTGCAGTAGGGGGCAGTGCCGTCGCGAAGAGTGAAACGAAAGTGAAACTGAACACTACACGGTCTATGGGCAATGGCGGCAGCAGCACTGGTGTTCTCCTCGCTCCAGGTGTCGTGAACGTGCATGTGGGTGGAGAATTTACCATATAAGCAAGTCCGGATCACTATGACCTCATAGCGGGCTGGAGTGAAAAAACGGTTTGAAACCTGGTTCTGAAATCTTGAAGAGCTTCTCACTGGCTGTACTAGGAGACAGATGGATGCTGTTTTTTGCACTTTCTGGCAGGTTTAAGGTGAGAACTCAACGTTGCAACATGATAGATAAATCAGAAAACAAAACGATGCCATGGGCACTTTAAACAGTTATCTATTTCATCATCAACCGCTGCTCCTGCTGAGACCTCTTTGAAACACTGAGCTCTTTTTTGACAGCCTTGCTTTCATTTGGGTCTTTTCCATCTCTCAAACTGCCCTCTGGGATTACATCTGAAGTGCCATTTTTGTCAATAATTACAAGAAGGTGAAGCCGTTTTTCAGAATGAGGTTTTACTCTTGTAATATTTGAAATGTAAGCCTATCTTTGACTCAAAGTCTTTGGTTGGGGAGTGAATTTTGTGCTTCTGCCTGAGATGCTGTTGTCCCTCCAGTGGTCTTGTTAGTGAAAATCTGTAATGGAGCTGTAATGGAGCTTCAGACTTTGTCTCATTTTATGTTCAACTTGTGAAAAGTCCTATGGTCCTTTTTCAGTGGATATTGTGTACTTTCCAACAGAAGCCTTTTGCAGCTTTTAAAAAAGACGATACCCACTCAGTCTGTATTCATTATGTGCTCAACAATTTCTGGTTTTGT
>SSNR01000048.1:1307996-1425496 GCA_006937965.1 Callopanchax toddi | reverse complement strand
CTGTTGTCATTTCTAATACTTCGCATGAACTTGGGCTGACATTTTCACTAAGAAAGATGTTGGTTTGTCTGAAATTTATGCAAAGATGACATTTTGTGTTTCTATTTAAACCATAAATATAGCTTAGCGGAGAGCTAATCAAAGAGCAGCAGCAGTTTCTGGAAAATATTTAAAGTGCTACTTAGATTAGATAGAGATGAACAACCAGTGTCTGTCAGGCAAAATATACATCACAAATAAAGGAATAAATGTGCAAACCAGTCTGTCATTTTCAGTCTTCTAACTCCAGTCAGTGTGTTCATTGTTCTTAAGGAGAAAATATGAACATTGATTTTAGGAAAAAACCCCCACAGAAGAAGTCACTGTTAATAAGGGATGTACAGTTGAATGCACACTATCCTTTACTCTTATTGAGACCATTATTCAGATTCAGATTTACAATTTTATTGATCCCAAGAAGAGAGAAATCATTTACAGTTTACCACAAAATCATGCAAGAGAATCTATAACAGATTATTAATGACAAATTCAACTTTACAGCTAATGATAAAGCTGTTGTTTAAGTCTGGTCATTAACATTTGTGCTGTTTAATGACAATGGGAGTTTTTCCCACATTAACTGATTCCCAATTTGATATACTGTGATAATGATGAATCTGTCCAGGTCCACTCTGTGCACAGTAAGCACATTTTCTTTAGATGGCAGTGTAGAAATAAAATAGTCTAGATCTTGCTGCTATCAGGCTCACTGCAAGGTGGAGGAAGACAAACAAGGCAGTTGCCTCTGGCCGTGAGCTGGTTAGAGGGCCCAGACAATTACTGTTTATGAAATAAATGCAGTAAGAAACCGTGACACGGTCAGGAGTAGACCGTCTTCTCCTGACTCTGCTTGTGTCAGTAGCCTCAGGTGAGAGGAGCTTTTCTGCTTTGAAACATAAAACCTATATGAGGTCCACTATGGACCAGAAGATACTCAAAGGACTGGCACTCATGTCAATTGAGCATGATGTTTGTTGGTCTTTAGATATGGAGAACATTGTCATTGTCTTTGCTGAAGCCAAGGCCTTATTGTTTTCAGACATCTTATTTTAAGTCTAAAAATAAAAAACGTTTCTTATCTGCAAAACAGCACTACTTGTAATAAGGTAAATATTAATAGGATCAAATTTTCTCCATTGCCAGATTTTTTTAAACTCAAAATCTGATCATACTTAAAAAGATTTACTATTCTAAAGTTTAGAAATAATCTAAAGTTGATTGAAGTCAATTAGATGGCCATCATATACTAATTACCCAATCAATTTTACAGATATTTGAGATATACAGTATTTTGATTTAGTGGCAGCTGAGTCACTCACAACACACTTAAAGTACAAACAGACTGAGTAAAGTTTTACAGTATTACACAGGTATTTTCAAAATATTATCAAATGTGTTGGAACTCCTGGAATTTTCTACATAAGAAGATCTTAGTTTTACACTCAGATATAGATGGTTCATATGCATTCCTATAGAGATAGGCTTTTCATTTTATAGTAAATTTGACCTTGTTTTGTCATGATTGAGGTAGTGTAGGACCCAAGTGTGGAAGATGGTGGCAGAAACATGCGAGGTAAAACACAAAACAGCTTTATTGCTGGCTGGACTCAGAGACAGGGATACAACAAAAGGAACCAAAAGGGAGTGACTGAACTAAACAGCATATATAAGGAGGGAGCCAATTAAGTAGATGAGACACACCTGGAGGGGATTAGTGCAGGACACAGGAGGAGGAACACAGGCACAAACTGGACACCAGGGGGCAGAACATGACAGTACCCCCTCCTCAAAGGGGACACCGGAGCAGGACTCAGGGACTCTGGAGCAGGACATGGAGTGTCCTCTTTGACCCCCACAGAGATTGTCACCAGAGATGAAGGCATCTGAGGCTGCAACAGCACATGAGGGTCCAGGGGCTGCAGCGACACTTACCCCCTGGATGAGGTCTTCCGCTGGGTCCATGGTGGTTGGTTCCTTCTGTCATGATTGTGGTAGTGCAGGACCCAAAGGAGGCAGGAACAGGTGAGGTAAAACACAAAACAGCTGTATTGCTGGCTGGACTCAGGAGACACAGGGATACAACACAAAGAATCAACAGGGAGTGACTGAACTAAACAGCATATATAGGGAGGGAGCTAATTAAGGAGACGAGACACACCTGGAGGGGATTAGTGCAGGACACAGGAGGAGGAACACAGGTACGAATTGGACACAAGAGGTCAGAACATGACATGTTCATTTTCTGATGTTTTGGGTGGTTCTTTTATGCTTGTGTTAATTTCTAATAAGTCTAATGTTCTTTAATGTTTATAGACTTTCAGCAGTTCTTGGACAAGATTGTCTGGACAGTTAAAATGTATGCTGGTGTTCTTTTAGAAGTCAGGGAATAAATGTTCTGATGTCTGATTTTGAATAATAACTCATTCATGCTCTGAAAAATAGATTTCTGAAGGTTTCTCCAGAATCTGTGGTCATGATCTTATTTTATGTTCAAAGTCTGGAAATTCAGAATAAAAACAGCTCAATAGCTGGAGGTGAAAGGAAATAAAATGCTGCTCTATTCTTCAGACCATATCAAATCTTTTTCAGCACGTCTTTATATGAAATGTGAATCCTAAAGTCAAGTTGCTACATTTGTACAAAAACTTTGCTCTTAATGCAGCTTAAAAGTTCCAAGCTGTTGAGAAATAGAGCAGTGTTGGATTTCTTAAGATGCTCACTACAGAGACAGATCATTTGTGCTGAGGCCACCAAGATGGAATCCTAGTTTGTCAGTAAACAGGAACATCCCTCAAAGCAGAAGCTATAGTTCACAAAGATTTTATAAGACAATACAGTACTTTTTGATAATTTCTTTAAAATAGGAAGTGGAGTTCTTTAAGCATATGAACACACTTATCCCTCTATTACACTAAGTTGGTGAGACGTATGGGATAAAGACATTCTCTGCCATCCTCCTGCCCTATGAGCCTCTGCTGTTCTGTGGGATAAACAGAGTGTGGGTCTGCTTTCCTTAAGGACTTACAGAGAGATCAGAGTAGAGTTGCTGACAGATGTAATACTATAACTGGTTGCCATTTGGCTTATGAAATACACTGTGCCAAATATACTTTTAGTTCATCCATCAGTGTTGAGACCAGAGTGTGAGTACAGTTCCAACCTGTTTGTTTTATTTGAACTATCTCTGATTGTTATTGAGTCATTGACACAAGCTCAGATGGATGTTTATTTAGTTACACCTCTGGTCTGGGTGGGTATCAAATGTAGTTTTGTACCAAAATGAATGTATTTTGGGGAAAATTATTATATGCACTCAATTAGCATTCTGATGTGGTTCAAGACGATCTGCTTTAATAACACACTTTAACATATTCAGTGTGGAAAAACCACACCTGTGCAGAGATGCAGTTTACTTGTGAGTGCAGGTAAAAGTAGAACTAAAACTTTATTTGCACTCACAATCTCTTGTTGAATTTTGGCCTTAGAGTGTTGTTTCTGAAAAGACTGACAGGTGGATCAGCATCTGTACTATGTAGTTTGTGGTGGTACAAAGGAAAGTTAACATGTTGATCTAGGTTCATATTCTCATCAGTGATCATGGTCTGTGGTTAGACTGAATCATCAGTATGAGCTGCCTCAGTCTGGACTGACCCTTAGTGACAGGGTGAGGAGCAGAGTCACCCTGAAGAGGCTCATCGTAGAATCACTGCTCAGTGACTAGAACAGTCCTCTGGTCCTACTACAACAACAACTACTACTACTACTACTACTAACAATAATATTAATAATAATTAATAATCTCAGCTATAATGAAAATAAAGAATTGTTTGTTCTGGACACTGTGGTCCAAAAAATTAAATCATGAAACTGAAAATCATTTAAATTCAGATTTGAAAATGTGAATTATCTTATAAAATCACAACTATTCTATGTGTGAGCTACAATTCAAAGATTATAAATGATTGAAAACAATGTGTTTTCTTCACAAAAGCAGGGTAATATACATATAACAGCCAAAAACCATGCCTAAAACAAAATTCTACAATATTTTTTGAGTAAAATGGTTTTGTACTTATTTTTCACCAGATGCAATTCTGAGAAATGAGACTGAATGACTAATGTTATTCAGTCTCTTTTTATAGATTGTTTTTGTTATGTGTGAAAAAATAAACAATATAAAACAGAACAACGTACAGTCATACAACAACTGGTGCTAACAGATATCAAATGAGAAAAGAAAAGAAATAAATAGATACATGCAAATATAAATAAATGACTAAAAAAAAGTGAGGAAGGGGGGCTGTCACTCTCTTGAGAACACTGTGTTGAAATACAAAAGAAATAGAAGCCAAGTTGTATTACCGTATATTCCTGAATAGAGTTGTTGATCGTTTCAAATGTTCAATTTTCAGATGAGAAACAACACCTTCTATCCACCGCCTGTGAGATGGAGGGGCAGCTTTCTTCCAGTTGAACAATATTAAGTGTCTTGCAAGTAATGTAGTAAATGCTTTTGCTTTGCCTGATGTGTTGATATGTGTGTGTGTGTGTGTGTGTGTGTGTGTGTGTGTGTGTGTGTGTGTGTGTGTGTGTGTGTGTGTGTGTGTGTGTGTGTGTGTGTGTGTGTGTGTGTGTGTGTGTGTGGATTGGCAACCCCAAATAAGGCAGTTATAGAAGACGGTTTAATATTCCTTTTACACATAAATGAAATATTCTTAAAAATGTGACTGAATGACTAAATGCCAGACATTAACCTTCATAGAATGTCTTCTAATCATTTAGTTGTAACTGTGTGATGAATGGGAAAAAACAACAAACAGACCACTTATAAAAACAACAACAACGAATAACAAACTATTTTCAATCAGTCTGTCAATTGGTTTATTGTGGGTCTGGCTGCTGAGCAGGTCTCTGTTTTAACAGTAGTGAACCAACTGTAGTAAATACAATCTACTGTTTATCTTCAGGGTCTTCATAGACTAGTAGCAGCTGGAGGACCTCGTGTCTCATCAATGTTCAATGACCATTTCTTTATTCTTTCAAATATAAAGTTTATATGTGTTCTTCTGTTGATGAAAACTCACTTTCAGGTTCTGATTTTCTATTAAAATATAATTCTGATCAAAATATAATTTCTTAAGATTTCACAGTTTGAAATATATAAAATGTCTCATATTTAAACTTCCTACATGAACCCAATTTTATGTTGACAATGTGTTTATATTAAACTCAGAGCATTAATAACTGATTAAACCTCAAAGGTATTCTGAGTTTCTTGGAATGCAGAGACAAGTTTGGAGAACTTTGATAAAAAGTAATGCCTCTCTTCATGTTTCCAGGCTTGTGGTCAGACAGAATTTAAGCAAACATTGTCTTCTGCTCCTGTTCAGGTTGAGTCAGAGTTCTGACTGTTAGAGATGAGCCAAACTCCTAGTTCAGAGTAAATTAGCCCATTTTAATCACATTGGTTCATTTATATGAAGAAACTTTTTATCATTTTTGTTGCAATATGAGTTTCATTTGGATTTCATGAAAGTAAATATATTTGAACCAGCCTGAGTTTTTAGTCAGAGAACTGTTAAATTAGACGATTCATGATGAGAAGTGACATGAGATCTGCTTCCACAGTTCGTTGGAAGCTTACAGATCAGCAAACTGAGCTGAGTGTGGAGAACAGAACACTGGGGTTAATAAAGTAATATGTTATATATATGTATTAGTGCTGGGCCGATAACGCCGTTAACGCGCTGCGTTAACGCAAAACTGTTATCGCGTGATAAAAAAAATAACGCCGTTAATCTAAATTGGGTCGCTGGGTCTAGGAGATCTACAGGCATTACCAAATGGCAGACTCCGATCCTGGCCCGGATCTTTCCGGAGTCCGGACCTGCAGCAGGACCTGCTCCCCTGGTCTAGCTGAAAGAGGCGCGGCTCCTGTCTCCCGAACGCTCGCTTCACCTGGAGCGGCTCCCGGATCCGACCCGATCCTTCACCCGGACCGGGAGCCGCGGCTCCAGGTAAAGCGCGCGTTCGGGAGACGTGAGGCGTGTCTCCTTCACCGGGAGCCGGTTCCGGTCCAGGATTTTCACCTGGACCCAAGGAGGTGAAAGAGGCGCGTCCGGGAGCTGCGCGCCTGTGCCAACCTCGACATACGCCCCCTCCTCCTGAACCGGACCGTGTGGTTCGGAGCTTGATCCAGGTTGGAGTAGACGCAGCAGAGCGCTGACCGAGTCACAAACCCGCGGCAACAACTTGGTAGAGTTCCCGCAGAACTCCGACCAAGTCATCAACCAGGTCTGGACTGGCTGTCTGGTTCCAGGTGTTTCCTGGTGAACCGACGTGTTATTTGGGCCGACAGCCTCAGCTGTGCACGCGCCTCTCGTTAAAGTGAATGTGGCAGCGCATGCTGTGTTTTTCAGCATAACTTGACAGCTGAACATTCAACCAATCAAACAACATCAACACTAAAACACATCGACCTGTCAGTGACTTTATCAGAGGTTGTCTTTAGTTTTCAGACTCGTTAATGTTTAAATCCCCTAAAGTGGTTTTATTTAACAAAAACATGATAAACAGCCCTATGGGATCATGGGAAATAAACAGTAGAGAAATGAAGTCATTTTAAGGCAGATTCAATCCATTACAGATAAACTGGATGCTACAATCATTTTTTGACAGGTGAAAAAAATCAGCATGAAGTTATTTAATGTAAAAAAGAGAGTTGATGCTTTAATCAGGTGACCTGTAAACTAAATGTAATCCTTTACTGTCAGGAGATGAGAAGGTTTCTACAGTAAAACTATTAAAACAGAGTGAGCCTCAGAAAACAGCTGTAAAGTTAAAGGAAACAGACCTCTGATGACAGATCAATGTGTTTTAGTGTTAAAATGTTTCCTCCTGATAACTTGATCAACCATCAGAGGTTGTTAAAATGAGCTCAGAGCTCATCTGGTCTGGGGGTTCTGGTTTGTGACTCAGGTCTGGGTTTCTGAGGGAAGTTCTGACAAGTTTAGTATTTCTTGTTAGGTTAGTAACAGCTGATCCAAACACTGGATCAGCTGTTACTAACCTTTAACTCTAGACTTGAAGTATCACCATTCTTCAGCCTCAAGAACACACATACCGGTATTATGAACCCTTTGGCAGAATTCAAATGAGCCATTTTAATCTAGATTAATCTAGATTAATTTCAAAATTAATCTAGATTAATCTAGATTTAAAAAATTCATCTATGCCCACCTCTAATATATATAATTATATATATATTAGAGTAGGAATGGAATCTTGCATTTTTCCCTTCTGCTAACAATGTAAACTATTAGGATAATAACCAAGGTTCAGCAACTGGAGGCCTCATCCAACCGGCTGGCTAGAGTAGCTACTTTTTCTTTCTGTAAAGAGATGCAGCAGCACTGAGAAGGCAGTTCATGCTTACTTCAATCAATCAATCAATCAAAAAAACTTAAATAATCCTAGAGGGAAATTTAATTTCTTAGTAACTCATTAAGGTTTTGCCAAAGAATAATTGGTTCTATCTGTGGGCTAGCTGTGGTTCGAATCTTCTGCAGTGTTCTGTGTTGCAGCGTGTCTGAAGACACTCTGTTGTTGAATTATTGTGTAGAGGATGCTCAGGGTTGTCCATCATGTTCTTCATTTTATGAAGTGTTCTCTATGAAGTGTCAAGTGTAGAGCCTCCAGAGCAGTCCCCAGAACAGAGCCAGCCTTATTTATCAGCTTGGTCAACTGTTTATGATCACTGGCTCTGATGCTGCAACCCCAACAGGTGACTGACTCTCAGACTTATAGAACATGTGCAACATTTTGATTCCAAACATTGAAGGACCTCAGCTTCTTAAAGAAGTCCAGTCTGCTCTGTCCCTTCTTGTAAACAGCTTGTCTGCTGTCCAAGTGAACACTGAGGTATTTATATTCCTCCACCACCTCCACTTCTTTTCCTTCTTTGTTTTGTTCACATTGAAGATGAGATGATTGTTGCCATCATTCCACAAAGTGATCCACCAGGTCTCTAGTCAATCTCTGATACATCCAACATCTACAGAGTCCTTTTTGTTGTTATGTTGTGGTTTTTGTATTTCAGTAAACCCTCTGGGCCACCCAGTATTACTGTGCAGCTACAGTAAATCTGGAGTATCTACAAATATATGCAGAAAGCCCTGCATAGATGAGGGAGTCAATCCTAATGATTGTTGAGCTGGCTTTTTTTAAAACAACTTTTATACAAGTTATATATTACCCTCTTCACAGAAAACACACAGGAGAAAGCATCAATGCCTCCTTTAATCCAGTGTAATTTCACACATCGCCATGCAAATGTCTTTTTCATTAACATCAGATCATCTCCCTATGACTATATTTAAAACCAAGCATAAAATAACTGCACAGTAATGTGGAAAATTGCTTCCTATATTTTTGCTCCCTTTTTAGGGTCCTTTGATACTCTGACTAAACTGTTAGCGCTGCTTTTTCAGTAAAATAACAAAAACAGGGGATTAAAAAAGTTAAAGAAAACAAAAGTATAGTGTGTTGCCTGAAAGCGACATCTTTATCAACCTCAATGAAAACAATGAAGATAATTATCTCTCATAATCTGGCTTTTTGTTGATTTTTAAAGATATTCATTTTCTCAAGGAGTTTTCTCAATTCCAACAGAAAAGATCTTCAAATTATATTGAGCCCTCTACTAGTGCAAGCTAACTCACAAATCACTCTTTCCCCCTACTCCCAGTGGTTGTTACAGTCCTTATTATCCTAGTTTGCATGTGAAATATTTTGACCACATGCATGCAGGTGCGACTTAATGCATAGCAGTCTGGGGATAAGGTCTTGTCCAGCTGTTGTTTATTTTGTTCCTCTGCCAAATCGTACATTCACTTAGTGCCCACCGATGTTCATTTTGCACTGAGCAGATGATGTTTTGCACCAGTCAGGTACAAAATGGTTACAAATTGGTACCAGTGCATTTAACATGTGCATGTGTGCATGTGACCCTGAATGAACTGCATGTGGAAATGTTCTTATGCATATAGCATGCATGACCCTGCACAGATTCAGTGCTTTTTCTCATAGTCAACGTTGTGTAATATACTTTTTTTAAATCTATTTTTGCACTGCATCCCCATGATGGACATTGCATGTATTCCATAACAGGAAAATATCTAACGTAATAGCTCAGCTGTGGTGTGAAAATTATTTAAATGCCAGTCACAGATTGAATTTGGGTATAAAGAGATAACAATGTGGGTACTAAATGGTCAGAGGTGAGTATAAAGTGGGTTAGAACAGACCTGTAGAAGATGGCTTTTTTGTACTCAAAAACATGGCTGCAAATTAACCAAACTGCAATGATTTGGCAGGACAAATTAGCCTACAGCAGCCTTGCCCACACAGGAACAGTTTACAACAGTCTCTTTTGTCATTTCTAAAGATATTGTTGTAAGCTTGAAATTCTTTCTAAAAAAAAGTCTTCTATCACATGAAAACACCACAACCCAAAGACAACCAAAGATACTGTAGCACTTTTGTCAGTCATGCATAGGATGCTGTATTGCTGCCATGAAAATACACTAAAAACAACAAAGAAGGCATGGGACATGTGCATAAAAGACTCTGGTGAGCGTTTCATTGTGTCTCTGCAGGACACAATGAAACTTTGGAGCTCTCATGGATTTTTTTTTTAGTTGAGAGTCAGTTTCTCTGAAGTTTTCAGTCCACTACTTTACATCCTCTCAGTATTTTACACCATTATACTCACTTGTTATAATCTGATTATACAGGAGAACTTTAATCTGTTTGGACAGATTGCACTAATGTTAAGATGCTACAGCAGTTTGTCAAGGGTTTATGAATTTTAGCTGTTCTCAATTTTTGTTACAATTTATTCTTCCATTTTGCCTTCCTGTATGATGAGAGATATCATACCAATTAACAGGTTTCTAATAAAGTAATTTACATAAGTAAATTTACAGAAATGTAGAGCAAAATAACTGGACTTCTTTTTTAGTGTCAGACACCTTTAATTTGTTTGCTTGAATAAAAAGATTTTAGCTGACGTTAATGAGGACAATAGAAAATCAATCGGAGACATTAGGCTTTGTACTAAAGTAGAAGTGTAAAGCACTGCTAAATGTGAGATGTATTAAGATTTAACCCTCACACTGTCCATATTTTTTTATTTTGAGTTTTTTACTCATTTAGGGTCAATTTGACCCCCTAAGACAGTCTGAGGATTAAGAATATCTTACTGTGTTGAATGGTGTCACAGTTCATATTGGTGTTAGAAATGTAAATGCATAAGTGAGTGTTGGAAAAAAAAACTGCTGATTTCTAATCACCTGCTGGATATGTTATATCGATTAACTAGAGGTAATATTGTACATATGCAGGTTGATTTTTGTTGGATTATTTTTCCCAGAATTGTCATAATAGTGGACAATTTATGTTTACATTTTAGTGTTAAAACTCCTGCATAGTTTTCTGGATGTATTCTATGAGATTTATAAAGCCTGTAAAAAAACAAACAAAAAACAGGTGTTAGCAACAAACAAGTACACTGTAGTAATGTTCCACTGATCAGAAAAAATGTACGGCAAGTACAAAGTAGCCCAAGAGAGAGGGAGAGTTGGAAAAGTAAAGCTGCTGAGTAAAAAGGCTCTAAATGTACCAGCAAGCAGAAAAAGCTGTTTTGACAGGTTATGCCAGAAAGATGAACATTTCCCCAGGTAAATCCCTATTAGTTGAACACGCAGAATCCACCTTACCGGGCGGGTTAGAGTTTTGCAATTACATTATCACAGCCCTAGCTTTGACATCCTTCAAAATTCCTATTTTACTGAAAAATGAATGTGCACATGTCATCACGGTGCCTGGTAATGAAAATGTAGCTAAACTCTACATGCCTCTCTCAGTTTCAGTTTAGCAGTCTGTGGCAAACAAAGGAGACGATGTAGAAACCAAGTCTGTATCTGATGAAAAAACTGTGTAACAGCGTCAAGTTGCCGAGTTCAGCCATCCGTCTTAGGTTTGACTTCACAGATACACCTCTCTCTAAAAAGTGGAAAAAGAGGATCACAAATTAGTAGGCTCATTGTCAGGTGTTTTTGCCACACTTGACTTGGACTATGTTCACATCGCCGCTGTAAAACATAAGATACGACTCTCTGCCCCCACTCCATTTACGCAGTCAGCACCAGAAAGAACTAACATATTTAAAAATTTTGCTGGACATTGGTGGTTAGCAGCTCTGTCAACGTTTGACTTCCATACACAGCACCACACTAAGAACAGTCAAGATGCTGACGGTCTTTGCTGGGATCCTCATTACCAGTGTGGAGTTGACTGGTCCACAAATGGTGGTACATATTAAATGGCCTGTACTTATATAGCTCTTTCCTAGAGTTCTACACTCCCCAAAGTGCTTTATCAGCCATTCACCCATTCACACATACATTCATACACTGGTGGTGATGGTGAAATCATTGTGTATCAACCTTGTGTTTCTACAGTTTGCTGTAAGAAAATATTTGTTGAGGTTTATTCAGATCTGCTACACAAACCACTACAGAAGATGTTTCCTGTCCACAGCTAGAACAGCCTTCAATGCATCTCAAAAGTAGGGACACCGTATCTCAGTAGATAGATTGATATTCTGTTTTTGTTGTAACTTCCAAAGCATTCCAGGATCCATGACTTTGGCATCGAGACATAAGCTGTCTAGTCAGTCTAGGCAGTGCACAGGTTTGTGTGTCTGGTCCTACAGTTTCAGGTCAACCAGCAGTTGATGCTTGGCCCCTGATGTTGATGGATGGCACTCCCTTTTTGCACCTTCCAATGTATTGATCTACATGTCTATTTAAGTTATAAATGATATGATGCCTGGCAGGATCTTCCATGTTTCATATTGGCTGGTAGTTAAATGGAATTTCACCTTTCTAAGGGTCTTTCTTGATCTGGATTGTCAGACTTTGAGTCACCCATATTGGATGGGCCCCATTCATTAGCAGCTGGTTCTACTGTGCTGCCAGGTGTTCATGGATACCAGTCAGTTTCTTTAGCTAGGAGGTGTGGATCATGTCAGGACTTGGTGCTGTCCCAACTTTCCATACTTGAGACTTGTGCTTGGAAATCTGCCACTGCGACGGTTCTTGTTCTGGGAGATTGGTGATAGTAACTTTGGGCCAGTCTGGGCTGGGACCAGCGTTACAGGATGGATCGCTTTAATCTGCACTTCCTGTTTGGCACATGACTGATGGTGTCTAACTGGTACATGACCTAAATGATCAGGTCAGCTGCCCTAGTATTAAGTTCATAAGGGCTTCTCAGTGGGGCTTGGTACCCATATTCACATTGTGAGAATGAAGATTAACCCCCACCCCAGCATGTTTACCTGTCTCCCCCTTGCTGTAGCATCTTTGTTGTACCTAATCAATCTCTAGATGTGATATCAGATTCAGCTTCCAAATGTTGAAAAACCTGGTCTGAAGTTGCTTCTGAGTGCATGATGGGTATCAAAGTTTCCATAGTTCCCACATGCGTTCCACACAGCCCTGCTCATAGGGCTTGCTCGGATTATAGCATTCCAACAGCGTCAAGTTCTCCGCCCTTGCCCAGTGATGTCTTGTTCCAGTAGTTCATTTCTCAGCACCTGAGGCAGACCTGGTTAATCTGGATGACATATGAGGTTTTTGTTACTAGAACTCTCACTCATAGCCTAAACTTTACTAAATAAATTATCCTCAGATGGTTTCATGTGGCTTTCATTGATATTTTGGCAACCTGTGTGTGACACATGTGATGTGCACACAGCAACTTTTATGGTCTGTAGGAAATTTTGTTTTAAAAGTTTATTATTTTTTAATTACACCATGCCTAACAGCTAAATAAAACCAAACAAGCTGTTTTGTTATAAATTGTCTTCACAAGGAGACTGCATTTTTAAGGTAAAATGCAATCAAGCACATTAAAAGGCACTTAGCTTGTATGAAAATTTAATTTTAACCTCATCTTCATATGAGAACAAAGGGCTTGGTTGGCAATGTGGGCTGAGGTGCAAATGTCTCTTTGCAAAGATTTGTGAATTAAATAGAGGAGCAAATTGCCTAAATTGCACCCAAAAAAAGATGTGGAATCCTTTAGTGAGTTTGGGCTTTAGTGCCTCTTACAATAATTACTCTCATTCTCTGAATTCAGCGGTCTCCTAAGACCAAGGCATCATGTGCTTAAATATGCTATATTTCAAAGAGAATGAACAAGTAGGTGGTGTCACAAGTAAACCAAATCAGTCCTCCCTAAAACCAACAGATTTGCAACAGTGGTCCCTTGGAGGGTCTTATTCAGTGTGCTTTAAATCCCAGAGGCTGGTTTAGTATCCCTCCATCCTCCAGATTTATTTCTCTGGAGAATCAACAATGCTGCAGCCAGTGGCTGTGACGTGAGAACAGAGGAACAGAAAAGGATGAGTGCTCTGTTTCCACGTAGCAGATGTTGTGGGAATGAGAGACTATGTACCATAAACACCAGTGAGGCAAACACATTGAATCTAATGATTGATTGAGTGTCTGGGAACAGAGTTCCTGCTATGCTGCTGCTAAATTTCCCATGTGGTCTGCTGACATAGAGAGGTAGACACACATCTTTTTCCAGCGTTATCAAAGACCCAACAATCCGAACATGTTGTATGTAAACAGTTAGCCTTACTTGTGTTTAGCTTCGTGATGTGGCCGATTAACAGGAAAAATGGCAAATCAGGATTGAAATGAAATAACAGAATGCGTTTCATTTGTTTTTCAGCATCACCAGAATGTCATCGCATTGCAATTGTCAGACACTCTAGGAATATTTCAACACGTAAAAAAGCAAGTAAATCTCAGGCTTTCTCTGAATGTTCTGATAAAACAAGGTCTTGTCTGAGGGCAGTCGTCAACACCCACCAACAACAAAAACAAGACATGGGCCAGTGCACACAGAAGAATGAATCTAATCCTTCAGTGCAGGAACTGCTAATCTATTAACCAGCTCAGTGAATGCACAAATAATCCAGAACTGTCACTTTCTACTTATGACATGAATGACCACAGGAAACCTAATCGCGCTGTCTTTCTGTAAAAAAAAAAAACCTTCTCCAATGAAAGAGAGAAAAAAACAGGCATTTGAAGAAAAAAGAAACATGATTATATTTATTCAGACTGTATTGTCAGAACAATAGTGCAGGTCACTGACCAGAGCAACTTACTGACTTAACTGGAAAGGACGTTTTGGTCCCAGCAGCAATGTAGCACACCACCATTGTTAATTTAATGCTTCCCCCTGCACTACTCAAATTTCATATTTTCTAACCAAGAGCTGGATCTAGGTTATATTGCTTGAACTAGACTGAAGAGCATCCTTCCTCCACTGATCACTCACTGACTCTGTACTTAGCTGTGAAAGAGAGATTCATTTTCATGTTTTTCTGTAATTGTGACATGTATGTTAACAAGTTCATTTAAAAAAGAAAATTAGTGTTTGGTCTTTGGGAGCTGTTGAAGATTAGTGGTGTCATGTATAAGTTATGCAGACATTGCAAACTAGGTATCTTAACTTATGTTACTGGATTATATAATATGGACCTTCAAATCATTTAGTTTACATTGTTTTCATGGTTTGACTCAACCTACAGACAAGAATAACATTTAAAAGGCCTTAGTAAAATGTTATCGTTAAGATAAATTAAATTACCTTTGTATCAAGAAAAATGATGCCAGTGGAGAAACTGAACCAATATTCAATTAAAAAATCTGTGTACTTTCTAGTGCAACAAGATTTTGGAAGTTTTTATTGTGCTTCAATAGTTGTAACCCAAACAATCAACTTCCCCCTGGACCTAGTGGCAGTAACGTAACAGGAATTGATGGGTTGCAATATCTCCAAATTGCTTCTTTGGTCCAAGGAAAGATTTTTTAATAGCTTGCATTCCTCATGCTGTGG
Organism: Callopanchax toddi; assembly: GCA_006937965.1. Taxonomy (NCBI): domain Eukaryota; kingdom Metazoa; phylum Chordata; class Actinopteri; order Cyprinodontiformes; family Nothobranchiidae; genus Callopanchax; species Callopanchax toddi. The sequence goes on along the minus strand of SSNR01000048.1, from coordinate 1,410,475 downwards.
AATATTGCATCTCTGCATCTTTTGTGAAAAGGTACAACTGGAAGTAAAAAAAAATTGTGGCTAAAGGAAAGAGAGGCAAAATATACGGGAAACAAACAAACAAAACAGACCTTAGCTAACGAGATGCATTTAATTTTTTTTAATTCTCTCTATTCTTTTCCAATTAGGTGGCTTATGCATATCCCAGTCAGTGAAAATACAACGTGAGCCCAGAGCAGGAGAGTTTGACAAGATCATCCACAGGCTGAGTGAGAACCCAAATGCTCGAGTGGTCATCATCTTCGCCAACGAGGATGACATCAGGTGAGTCAACTCAACAATTTCAGTAACTTACTCCTTATTTTTACAGAACGTAACCACTGTTGTACACTTATTATATTCAACTAAAAACACGTTTAAGATGTACTTTTAATACCGTATTGCAGTGGCGGTCCGTCAGGGCCTTCAACGCCTTCTCTGCTGGCCTAAACTTACTCCGAAAAGTAAATGTATTTTTCTTTTGGTTAATATTATTAAATAAAAATGTTCTCCCTGGTCTGTTCTCTGTATATCATATTATATCCATTTGGTTGCGCCGCTTTCAGTGCTAAAATACCAAGGTAGGGTGTTGTCCAATCAGATTTCAGATAGCTTGTGTTGTTAGGCAGATTTAAGTCTGCCACTAGGGGCTCTACGCCCAAGTGCTTCTATCTGGACCTTCAGAATCAACATAGCAGTGAACAGAGACGATCAGTTGCGATAGCCAATCAGCTCTTGAGTCTGCGTGGCTGAGACGTTCCAGCATACCTCACGTTCTGTTGACATGAATGCGTGATTGGATAAGGACTTGTTTTGGCCCAGAGGCGGCGATATCTGAACTAAACTCGCTAAAGGAGCTACCGACAGCTATCTGTGTATTTTTTTAACCCACGATGGCTGAGGGAGGAGAAGAGATCCTGATCAGCAGAGAAGACCTTACTGGCCCTGACGGCCCACCACTGCAACATTCAAATGTCACAAATGCCTGCTGTTCCTTACTGAGACTAATGTGACTTAATAAGATCTTAAAATGGCAGCAAATTATTACCCTTTTTGCACTGCTTTGAATGGGTTACAGGTAGATGAAGCTGTTTCAATTCAGTTTATTTATAAAGCTTCAGTTCACAACACAAGTCATCACAAAGAGCTAAATAAAGCAACAAATCCAAATCACATCAGGTCCAGAGTCAGGCCAGATGGTTGCAGTAAAGGCCATTCAGTTGTAATGAATGATATTTATTATAAAATGCAAATTAGTCAAATGTTGTTTTGTTATAAATGAACCAGCAGATTGGATTGAGTCATCTTTTTAACGCAGTCCAGGCTCGACATGGGTGGGTGGCCTTCTGACTTTACCAACTGGGGTTTAAGTAGTTTAAACTATGGTACTAGTAGCTTAGATTGATCTTAATTAAATGTATTAATTGTTGTTTTGATGATGGAAATGTATTAGAAGATATTTTAAAGATTTTCAATACAGCTACTCCCCCAAATTCCAACCTACAATCATCAACTTTCGTCCTTAAAGCCCATATGCTAGTGGTTTTGTATAGAACCTGTCTACAATTTAGTGAGCAAAGTAATGAATCAAGAAATGTAAATTACAAATTAAGCCTCAAACAAACAAGTACTGTGCAAAAACTCTAAGTTGTATGCACAAAAATGCCAAACTGTAAGAGACATAAACCTCTGCTCATCATCATGCATGTCTATTTTTGTGTGTCCAAATTGTTTTATGTAGCAGGTAGGTCCTTTACTTGCAGTTTGGAAGAGAAAAGTCAGAGCTGAGTCATAATGAGAGACTATTGGAAATTTGGGGGTGCATACTTGCACTTTGAGGGCATTTAACTATAGGTCCCAAAGCAGTGACGCATACATGGGCCGGCACAAGCACCGGTGTATTACGTCACTGTATCAAGTGTGCAGCCTGTGGTCGGCACAGATGTTAAGTGACACACACATGCTGCAGCATCGTAACCACCATAAAAGGAGCATACAGACTTAAAGTGTTTGGAAGGTAAATTGCATCTATTTAAAAGTTGTAAACAACATCAAAATGTGACTTCAGTTTTATAGTTCAACTTTTCATCACCCATTAATATGTTTCTACTGTGAAGTCTATTCGAGCCATAGATCTCCAAAGATTTTCCAAGCTGAATGCGATTGGTCATATGTGGGAGGGGCGGGGCTTATAGAGACAGCACACAGAGAGTGAAACAAGTGGAAGGGATGCGAGGGACATATAGTAAAAATGCAGAGAACAGCCATTTATTTTGTATTTTAAAATGTATTGTACCACTCTGATCCACATTGAGTATAACAAGCCATATACTGGTAAATAATAAGAATTTACTATAATGAATGTTTTTTTATTTTAAAATTAATTTAGGCCACAAAAAATCTGGGGGCCACTTGGGAGCAGAAGGAACCAACTCTGTTTTTTAGTCAGCTGATCTGAAGGAACCAGCTTTCCTAAATGATCTGGAATTCTTATCACTGATCTAAAACTCCACATAGTTTTTTTGGGGGGCTAATTTTGTTTACACTGTGTGATGTAGGACTACATATATGTATTTGTAGCACACCACTTTAAATTAGGCAGCAAATTTTGATGAATAAAACAATATGTATGAAGCTTTTTAAAAATTAACATAGCCAACAAGTGCAAAAACCTCCACAAACAAACAAACAAACAAACAAACAAACAAACAAACAAACAAACAACATTTCTTAAGGCAGTTATTTGCAATAACTGCAATTTTAAAAACATTTTGACTTCTCAAACTGATTTTAACATACAGTACACACATGTGTTTATATATCTATAATCTTATAGATGTATATTTCTTTCTGGGTGTTGTGTGTATCTGAGAACTGAAAGCAGACACAAATAAAGATCTGCAGAATCACACTGTCAAGTCTTACTAATATTTTTTCCCCAGTGTACCTTTCATCCCACTAATAGCTTTGGAAACCAATTTGGCATCTCTTCTGCTGAATTCATCTTTTATTATCTGTCCTGGAAAGACAAAAGAAATGTTAACAGTGTCCCTGATCTCCTTGTAGAGACACAATTGCATCGACTAAGATTCATTATCTAACATAAAAAAGAACAGTATAAAATAGGAATTCATCAATCAGTTGCTCGTTGGATCAACACACAGCACTGTTGTGGATTTGAGAAAATATAAACAGCAACTATTTATTAAGCCAGTGAATAAAGGAGGTGGACAATGATTTAAGGCCAATCTCTTGCTGCAGCCAGAAGTCTGAGTGCTCATGGACTTAATCTGGTTCTGATAACAGACGTCTGGATATGCAGCAATTACAGAAAGCTGAGGGGACTGCAGTGCAACATGCCTGCTCAATCCTTGAACTCAGTGTTGGCATGCATAAGAGATTGGGCCGTACGGAGTCATTTGTGTAAAATTACACAATTATACAAAAGCCCAACCTCCTCTCAGAACCAATTATTCAGGTGTGTTTGGCCTGTACCGTGTTTGATTTTCAACTGTTACTAGACTTTTGGAGAAAATAAAAATAATACGGTCATTTATAACCTTTTTAATGTACACACCGAAAACATTTTCTTCTTTTTTAGTTATCATTAATTTTCCAGCAATGCATAGAATAGATTAAACTTTCTATTTAAACATTCCTATATAAAAAAAAAACATTTTTTTTATTGTGGGGGGACCTTTAAGTAATTTTTTAAATAACATAAGGACTAAAATGTACTCTACCATTTGGTTGAATTAAAATATCAAAGGGATGAACAGTAGAATTTTTTGCATCTAGCAAAAAATCTTGGCTTTTGACACCTAGTGATGCTCTGCTGGACAAGTTACATGGTAACATGCATCTGTAGTGGAGTGGAACCCAACATAGACTCAAACACAAGAGGCAGACAGGTAGGTACTGCAGAGGCAGACAATGCAGAGCAAAAATCTGATGTACAAAACAAAGCAGTGCATGGTAAGAACAACAACGGAAGTTGGCACAGGAGAAAGCATGACTCAGACACAAGGATTTGACAGCTCATAACCTGGCACTGTATTTACAGTGGGAGGTAAGACACAGGACTGGAGGAGTAGGAAGAGCAGTGATTAAAACTGATCAACACAGGTAGAAAAACAATGTACACTACTCAAAAACCTTAGGGGCGTTACCAGTGAGATTTATGGAAAACATAAAAAGTTCACACTACTATACTATATCATGAAAGTAGGACATTTAGGTAGAAGCATGCAATGGTGATTTCCTCATCTGAAAGTTTATTGAAACAAAAACCAACAACATTGGTGGATATACCCCAAAGAAGAATGTCAGCGTCTCAGTAACATTATTTACCTGTGAGCATTCATAACAGCAATTTGACAATGATTTCTCATGCTGTTCACAAGTCAACTTGTTGTCTTCTGAGGCATGGCATCCAGTTCCGATTCATAAAAAGATGGTGCCTGTGTTCAGCTTGGCCACAGTAACTAGACACTTTTCCAACTTTGAACTTGCTGTAAAAGAGGGAAAAACAGCTGGATTCCAGGGGAAGATGAGTCTCTACTGCAAGCATTGTTTGGCTTGTAAGTGTCGGCATGAGCTCGTTGCTACCTTCCCTCAGATGCTGTCTGCGAATCAAGCTATTTTTCGTCTTTCCTGCTTAGCTGCACAATGCCCAGATTTCTGCCACCTCTCATAAGTGTGTATCCATAATCTTCAGTGGTATCTCTTCTTTTCTCCTCCATGTGCCACTGACCTTCTCATCCTGTGTTATCTCTTTCTGCTCTTGAGGAGGATGGACGCATTCCCTTCTGCTCCCTCTCTTTGTGTTCCCTGCTGCTTTGTGGTGTGAAATTCTGAGCATTTTCCTCATCCCATTTTGGATTATTCAACATTTAACCCATGGAATTGATCAGCTGGACTCTGAATGCTATTCATAAAGTTGTTTTCACTTTTCGTACAGTGACATGGGCGCCAAGTTGTCCTGACAGAATGCTTCCAGCAGGATATGGATGCCTGGGGTGCATGGAAGATGATGTGTCTCTCTCTTATTTCTGTGGAAGACATTGAAGATGTGTACATATTTGGCTTCATGATAGTCGGGCACCTGCTGATTAGAGCAGGCGGGTACCTGGCTTATTGAAAGATTCTGGAGATGTCGGGGATGATTGGCAAATTACCCATGCTCAACAACGTGGGCTGGGCTCTGAACGCTCAGACTGTTGCATTCAATGGGACTGAACTGGAGGAAATTGCAGCTCGGTGGATGGAAGATAATAATTCAGCTGATTAGATGAATGGAGCCAGCTACAGGACACTAAGACAGAGAGGAAAATGGTTCTCTCTCTGAAGCCAAAACAAAGTCACTAATTTTATCTTTGGACTCCCTGCCAACCTTGAAGTTGGGACTCTACTCCCTCCTTTGGAATGCGTGATGAGGAAGCTGCCTCGGAGTAAACCTCGTCCTCCACCTCCTATCAACTCCTTCCACTCCCGGTCTGAAGGCTGTGCAAATTGTTGCAGACTCGATCGGGCGTGTGGGGGGGCTCCCGTTACCTCCCACCCACCATCACGTGTCTTATGTTTTGTGACTGTCAGAGTATGTGCTTTATATGTCGGAGGCTTTTTTCCCCTGTTTATGTCTCTGAGCTCCCTTGAGCACAGGGAAATGAACATGTTTTCTATCACCTCCCCACACCCTCCCCTCCAAGTGTGTCCTCTTTACAAAAAAGGGAGCGTATCGCACTGCTTTTTTCATCTTGATAAATTCCAGGTCACTTTCAATTATCTGGTAGCCCTTTATCCCTTTCAGCATGGAGTCAGGTACGTCTGTTTCAAAATAAAAGCAGTCATGAACTCGGCTCTGCTCATTTTCTTCAATGCGCTCCAACTTTGTATTCCAATCTGCGCTTTAAAAAGTTCACATCTGGATCAATAAAACTCAATGCTTGTTAACATTCATCATAGGTGGAGTGCATGGAAGCTGTCAACCTGAAGGGATGTCATTTTTAAGTTGACTGCATCTTTTTGATGATTTTTAGCTGACATATTTCTCTTTAAATCTGTCCAATCCCACCTCTGCCACCAAATTTTACAAAAGCAGGCATTGTGTATGAAGAATGAGACATCATTCAGTTAGTTACACAAAAATAGATCCACTCATGTAAAAACTGCCCCACCCCCCGGCAAACATTCAGCACTCAATCAGTCCTCCTCACACAGGAGGGCCACGCCTTTCAGTCCAGCTGCACCTAATAAGCAATTAACACTCAACCCTCTTGGTTCTAACTGGCCTATCACCTCAGCTTTTTAGAAAAATATTTTTTTGTTTAAGATAAATATCATTTATCCTAAACAATAAAAAACAACAAGGAAGACTTAGTGCTTCCTAACAGTATTGTTCCTGTATCTGACTGTGGTACTATATCAGAGTCCAACATTATGCTGTGAAATGATGCAGTTCTTTCACCCTCTGTGAAACAGGCGCCTCCTTCAAGCTGCTAAAAGAGCCAATCAAACAGGCCATTTCATCTGGGTGGGTTCAGACAGCTGGGGATCCAAAATCGCTCCCATACTGAACCAAGAAGAAATGGCAGAAGGTGCTGTTACCATCTTACCCAAACGGCAGTCTATTAAAGGTATTCACATTGACAAGCAAAACCTTACATGGCTTATGTTTCTTGTTAGCAAATGTTTTATTTTAATATAATTGAAATGTTGATGCTGTAACCTTTTTTACATTTTTTTTATTTTTTACTATTTATCGTGTGTAATTGTCTTCACAGGAAATAATGACTTTCAACATTCAACAATTTTTAAATTAAAATATTTTGCATCTTTGTGTTCCTGAAACCACAAAATATAGAAAGAACTGCTAAAGCATTTGTGATACTGAGGTTGTGTCGGAACAAAAGTTCACTGACAACACCCTTAGCTGTTTACGTTGCATACTATTTTAGTGAATGTCTATGGAACTAGAATTGGGACTTTAGTTTTGTACTTGTACCTTTTAGTTTTGTACTTGTAACTCATGTTTTGTACTTGTACCTTTTAGTTTTGTACTTGTAACTCATGTTTTGTACTTGTGACTTTCCATTTTGTACTTGTAACTCATGTTTTGTACTTGTGACTTTCCATTTTGTACTTGTAACTCATGTTTTGTACTTGAAACTTTCAGTTTTGTGCTTGAAACTCATGTTTTGTACTTGTACATTTTTAGTTTTGTATTTGTAACCTATGTTTTGTACTTGGAACTTTCCGTTTTGTACTTGTAACTTAGTTCTGTGACTTGCACACATTTTTAAAAAGTAACAAAATCCACCCAGTGTGAAAAGTTAACCATCATTACCTCACAAAAAGCATCACTGAAACATCTAACGTGTTGTGATGTTTTACCCTAACAGTTTTAATTGTCCATGGGTACAGGAGTTCATGCTACTTCTGACTAGCCTGCTAGCTCACATAGCATAACAAGCCGACTGAACACATGTTTGTTTTAGCGAGTTAAAACTAAATAACTAAATAAGGTGAAGGCTAGAGGGGTAATTCAAACTTTTACAAGACTTGAAGTTAGTTCTTACCTTCAGTGTAGATCGGTCGTCTGAGGAACGTTGCTGGTGGAGTCGATTTTCACAAATGGATTTCTGTCTGACAGAATACTTGTGAAGTACCTTCACTGCCACCTACTGGTAAAGAGTGAATGTAATCAAGTTTGGTTGTGAGCACTGCCTCCCTCTTTCCATGATTGGTTCTTCTGGGCAAGCCATATATGGTAAAAAAAAAAAAAAGTTCTGTGTTTTGTGTGTAACTCAACGCTTTGTGCGCATGTAAAACCCTGCAATTTGAACATGTAATTTGAAACTTATTTTTTTTAAATGTGTGCAAGTCACAGAACTAAGTTACAAGTACAAAACTGAAAGTTTCAGGTGCAAAACATAGGTTACAAATACAAAACTAAACATGTACAAGTACAAAACATGAGTTTCAAGCACAAAACTGAAAGTTTCAAGTACAAAACATGAGTTTCAAGTACAAAACATGAGTTTCAAGCACAAAACTGAAAGTTTCAAGTACAAAACATGAGTTTCAAGTACAAAACATGAGTTACAAGTACAAAACTAAAAGGTACAAGTACAAAATGTAAGTTACAAGTACAAAACTTGAGTTATGAGTACAAAACTAAAGTTCCAATTCTAGTTCCATAGGGGAGGGGATGTTCCACAGTCATCCCTTGTTAGCTCAAGCATCTTCCTAGACACGACCCCTCCCCCTGGTCTGAGGACCAGGAACTCCATTTGCTGCGCAGTCCAGATCAAATTGGCTCTGGGTCCGGATCATGACCACAGTTCGCCTGTTAGTGACCCCTGGTCTAGACTGTCACATGTCGATAGTGAGTGCGACAACTCAGAACAGATGTCACCTTCAAAACCTACCTGGATACTGCTGTCTATCATCCAAAACGCACCGCATTTAGCTGTGCTCACACAGCAAGAAGTATGCTAACAGATTGGAGAAGGAGAAGCTTTGATGCAATCTTTAGGCTCTTTATGACTCTTAGAAATGTTCTTATTTCATTGATATTTATCTTTCACAAGCATTGGGAAGTGAGTCTGTCAAAATATTTAGCTGAATTTAGTTTCTAGATCACTGGCTGGTGGACAGAGGGGAAAAGAGATGAGAAGGCAAAAATCTGATGAATTTAGTATTCCTAAATCAAAATCTTACACAAATATGCTGATCTTTCTGTGAACTTACAATATCCTTACAAAACTGGTCATGCAAAACGTATGAAGTATAAAGTGTATGTTGGAAATTGATCTTAACAAATCAGAACCCATAATTGGAGTCCATTGGAATGTAAAAACCAGAGATAAAAGTATGTTCTTGTTTTCTCTGTTTAGGTTTTGATCGGTACTTCATCAGCCGAACACTGGAGAACAACAGAAGGAATATCTGGTTTGCAGAGTTTTGGGAGAATAACTTCCAATGCAAACTCAGTCGACATGCCGTGAAGAAAGGATCTGGCATCAAAAAGTGTACAAGTGAGTCTGGAAGGAATGGAAGAGAAGGCAGATTGTCAATGTGGAGCACTCAAATCAATGACCAAGTACAGGTTGAATGTGCCGTGAATGCATTATGCTTGCGTGTGTGTGTGTGTGTGTATGTGTGTTTTGACAAATGGCTTTATCACCAGAGAGAAAATGTTAACACACCTCTAATTTAGGTTAAGTGTAATGAGTGTAAAGGAGTGAATGCCTAATTTTATAATAGAAAACAATGTTTTTGTTACTGGTGTGTTCACTAATTTACAGGGTACAACAAAAACAATTACACAACTATACACCCACATGCGCTGAAAACAATCAATGGCAAATTCCATCAGCTCACTCAATAGAAACAGGCTTTCATGTCCCTGAAATCAGTAGTCTCTTCAGGCTCAGTCTCCTCACTCTGAACTCTAACTCTGCATCTCCAGTAGTCCAGAATGAATGTTAATCCTGCTTCTGTCATTTATATGAAATATGTTTATCATAATTTTGTTTATATGACAGATTAAACAATAAAAACAAAAAAACATAGAGTAGCATCATAATCTACTCTAAGTCCCTCCCAGATGTCTGAGCTCCTCACTCTATCTCTAAGGCTGAGGCTGGCTATCCTGCGGAGAAAACTAAATTTTGCTGCTTGTACTCAAAATCTCAATATTTTAGTCATTACCCAAAGCTCATGACCATTGGTGAGGATTGGAATGTAGCTTGAGAGCCTTGTTTTTTAACTCAGTTTCTTCTTTACCACGACAGACCAGTTCATGTCCGCATCACTGCAGATGCTGCCCCAACCTGTCAATCTTCTGCTCCCACCTTCCCTCAATTGTGAACAAGACCCCATGATACTTAAATTCCTTCACTTAGTGATCATGAACATTGACAAAATGCTGGAACGCTGGGGCAAGGCTGCAGTGTAGCTGCACTTGATTGGCTTTGGCACAGGTAAACAAATAAAACATGGCAGAACAGTGAGATGACAGGTTCAGGTCATGACATGCTGTAAAATGTGGCCTTTGTTGTTTGGTTTTTCTTTGACCTATAATGCATAATAAAGGGGGGAAGATTTACCCCAAATAGTGTGTGAAACTTAGACAATAATGAAACTATACAAGTTATATAGTGGCGTGACTTGTATTACACAGTAGATAATGTTAATCAGAATGATTTTCTCTTTTGCATGGATGAAATAGGGTCATTAACTCAGTATGTGAGCAGTAATGAGTACATACAGCATGTGCATTGAACTGATATGTAGGCTACTACATGTATTTGAATTGTTTACTGAAATTCTACATTAATGATTGTTAGTTACAACAGTTAAACTTGTTTTTTTGAACCAGTGAACCTAAAGGAAGTTTTTACATGGTGCTTTTAAGGAAAGCTCAACAATTAATCAGATAGACACACACATGCATGAATTACCAGATACATGTGACCTTATTTCATGGGCGTAGATTTGGCCTGGATGGAGGTGACATGTCCCCACCAATAATCAGCAATCACTGAATTGTCCCCACCAATAATTCAATCCAAGGATGCAGAAATAGTGCTGCATCCCCACCAATAATGTGCGGACCGAGGTGCTGTGCTGCGCATCTCATCACGCCCCCTCACCTGCTCCCTGCAGCTGTTACCATGGTGAGCTGATTATCGGACAGAAACCATCTGTCGGACCCATCAGAGGTGCATAGAAGTCTGTCCCCCCCAGTGAGAGATTAATGACCAGAGGGGGGACAGCGAAAGCAGAGGCAGGGTAAATCCCCCCATCCCCCCCGAGAAATCACACCTTGGGAAGAAGGAGTACGTGTCTGGATTGACACCCCCCACCCTGCCGGTATCGCGTCCAGGTCCCCATCAATGACGAGCGTAAATCTACGTCATTGCCTTATTTCCACATGCGTGTAAGATGTAGGGTTGATATCATGGCACTGTTTAAAGTGCCCATGACTCGATATTTAAATCACTTTATATTAAACAGGTGTAATCTTTGATGTCTCTAGATTAGCGTTGCACCATTATAACTCAAAATTCTTGAGTTCTTCTTGAGTCGCTTCTGTCAGACTGCCCCAGGGCAGCTGTGGCTACAGACGTCTGTCGTAGTTTACCACCACCGGTGAGAATGACTGTGTGAATGAATAATGCAACTCTGTAAAGCGTCTTTGAGTGACCTATAAAGCGCTATATAAAACTGATGCATTATTATTATTATTATAAAATATGCTGTAATTATTTGAGCAACTCAGAGATCAGAAGAAAGCGCCGCCTTCCGGTTCTGCTGGGTTTCTCCTTATTTGGCAGCCTGACACTTCTGCTGCAGTAGGGGGCAGTGCCGTCGCGTGAAAGAGAAACGAAAGTGAAACTTAAACACTACACAGTCTATGGTCAATGGCGGCGGCACTGCCTCGTTCCAGTTGTCGTGAACGTGCATGTGGGAGGAGAATTTACCATATAAGCAAGTCCGGATCACTATGACCTCATAGCGGGCTGGAGTGAAAAAAACGGTTTGAAACCTGGGTCTGAAATCTGGAAGAGCTTCTCACTGGCTGTACTAGGAGACAGATGGATGCTGTTTTTTGCTCTTTCTGGCAGGTTTAAGGTGAGAACTCAACGTTGCAACATGATAGATAAGTCAGAAAACACGGAAAACGATGTCATGGGCACTTTAAGCAATTTAAGGCCCCTTCCTCCACCCCATCGTACTCAAAACACTAAGACTAAGGATGGGTACAGGATGGAAGAGGCCCTGGGGCCACCAGCTGACAATCACTGCTCTAAATGGATAAAAGCATCACATGTAACTGTTTTCTACTTGTGAGCTAAAAATAAGTGTTTCAATCCTTAATTACTAAACATATTAGAACAATGAGGGCAGCGATTTCCTAGGAGTCTGATATTTTCACCTATATTAATTAAAATGTTCAGTTTCACTGGGTTTTTGGCAAACAGAACAGTCTGTGGAGGTGCCTTCTGTTGAGGGCCACTATTTGAGTGAAGTCAACAGTTCTGAGTCACTTTTGCTTTGCAAACATGACTCATCAAGGCTACCAGACACAGATAAATGCCTGTCTGCGCAACTGTCTGAAGTTTCTAAAGAAAAACACTGACGACAGCAGATGCATCTGAATATTGTTTGATTTTCTTTAGATGCAGGAATCCTTTTATTTTAATTTACCTGAACTCACAATTACTAAAAAATAAAGATGAACATCTCCAAAATAGTTTGAAAATTAAATGTCATTTAAAACCTGAGACTTCTGAAGATAAAAAATAGATAAAAAAAAATAGCATAAAAACAATTTGAATTTACTAACTCACTGCAGCCTTGAGTTCATTTAGTCAGACCAGGGTTTATAAGAGTGCTTAAAAGTGTTTGAATTTTAATAAAGAGCTTAAAAGTGCTTGAAACTCAAAATACACAAAAAAGGGCTGGTGCTCAGAACTGGCCAGTAATCAGCATGATTGGCTGTTCTGAAACTCAAAAAGCCAATAGAATTTTTCAGTGCATGAATTCATCATTACTAAAAGCCAGTCCATGCAAGGACATGTGAACATTTCTACCTCTAAACCCACACCTTTCAAGTTTTTGAGTTTTGAATAAAGTGTTCTGTTTAATGTTTTTATGTAGAGATGCACTGATTTTGAATGTTTGTTACAGTCACATTTTGGTAAATATTGTATTAGACCTTTTCATGCGACAACACTGAAAATATGATATAATGAAAAGCAGCTTGTTTAGCGTGAACTTGCTTTTCCCTTAAAATAACAGCCAGCCATTATTGTCTAAACTGCTTGCCTACATGTTTAACTGAGAATGTCCAAATTGGGCAGAGTTACCCATCATGCCTCCCTGTTGTCATGTGACTTGTTATTGTTACAAGGTCTCAGGTGTGAATGGGGAGCAGGTGTGTTAAAGTAGGTGTTTTTGTTCTCACACTCTCTGAGACCGGTCGTTGGAAGTTCAACATGGCAAAGAGCGCTCTGAGGATCTGACAAAAATAATTGTTGCTCTACAAAAAGATGGTCTGGACTATAAGAAAACTCCCAACATGCATCATGCATCTGAAAACTTCCAAAGCTTCCAAGTAGTCTGTTCAATATTCTGTAATGTACAAGCTGCAGAATTGTATGTGCAGAAAGTGTTGAGGACAGCAAGTCTGCAAGACATGACATCATCAGCTCAGATAAATCGTATACAGTTTAAAACTGAATAGTCTGAGCAGAAAGCTGATAGGACAGCAGTCACAAGGACAAGACAGATTACAGTCAATACCTGCATAAAACAAGCCAGTCTTTTAACTGAGTAAACTAGTACAAGTTAACGTTTACCTGTATAATTATATTAAACCTAAAAACAAGCAGAGGAAGGAAAATGCTTTTCTCTGAAACAGGTGTAAAAAAAGTCATTCTTTCAGTGTGGAGAAAGACTGGGAGAATTTAATAAACATGTCAAAATACTGGTAATTAATTTGGCTATACAAAAAATATGACAAAATACCTGCAGGGGGAAAAAGTATTAAGAATAGTAACAGCGTGTCTTGACATTTCAGACACATTTTTCAAGTGTGTGTGTCGAGCACAGATATGCTAATCAATCCAGCTGTGAACACAACCTTTGTGACAGCTTTAGAGCTCCTGAATTTACCACTAAGTAGACAAAACCCAGACAGAAGCAGCTCATGCTGCTGACGCTGTTTTACAGGCAGGTTTTAAAAATGCAAATGTGGCCACTTCACACAATCCAAAGAAAATGTTCCTAAAATAAATACGTAAAAATCAATATTTTATTTTTAATTTTATATTTTAATTTAAATCAAGTCTATTGTAATAATAAAAACAGATCAAAGTGGAGCAGAATACTGTATTATGGTGCAATAAGCCAATGTCCTCTGTTGGGGGATCAGAGTCACAAGATTATAATAAATCAGCTTTGAACTGACAGAAACTCCATGTTTACCATTTGTAAAATATAAGTAACAGAGTTTACACTTTCAATCAATGTTCACTGCAAAAAACTGGTAAAGTTTAAAAAGAATATCCCCGTTCAAAAATAAAAAGGTAAATCTGGCTTTAATTACAAAATTCCATTCATTTAGTCTTTTTATTACTTGCTGATTCCTGTCCATGGTTTTGAATGGTTGCATTTCCCTAAACTCTATAGGTAAGCAGATCAAGTGTTTTCTTCTGTTGTAACATACTAGAGGGCTTGCACTTTATGGCAAGATGCTGGGTAAATATTTCTTTAAAACTGGTTCCATGTTAATCATGTTTCCTCCACATGGTGGCCAGGCTCAAATTTAGAGATAGGGTGAAGAGCTTGGATATCTGGGAGGGACTAAAAGCTGATTTGTTGCTCCTTCACATCGAGAGGAGCCAGCTCAGATTGTTTGGGGAATTGTTGAGGATGCCTCCTGGATGTCTCTCTTGGGAGGTGTTTCAGGCATGTCCTACTGGCAGAAGGCCCAGGGTTGACCCAGGACTCGCTAGAGGGAGTACATCTCCAGGCTGTCCTGGGAACACCTTGAAGTCTTACCGGAGGAGCTGGTGGAGGTGGCCGTGGAGATTTAAGAATTAAGAAGTATGTATTTTGTTAGTATAACATCTTGTCACTGCCCGATCTGTAACAGAAGCACCATTGGTTCTGCGCATGTGCGAAATGAGTCTACATCCGCTGAAGCTTTTTACGGTAATTACGGGTCAGAGTATCTGTTAAGATGTTGACAGTAATAAGTATTTATTAAAAAGTTTACAATAATGACAACGTTTCATACAATGTCGAAGAAAATAAAAAATTAAAAGGGAGTTATGGATCAGGACGGCCCGATCCTTACTGCGCATGCGCAAAGTCGGACAGTACAGATCAGGTCTACCCGATCGGTTCTGCGCATGTGCAGAACGCGTCTACTCGCAGTGAAGTATTTTACGGTAGTTCCTGTTCAGAGTATCTTTTAAGGTGTTAACAAGTATATAATAAATCTATATTGATACATAATGTATTAAAATGTTTATACACGTAGGTATCCATTAAATGGTCAGCGCAGTCGAGAAAGAGGCAAAGCTGTTGGTAAAAGCTAAGGGCTAACTGGGAGCTAACCGTCTCATTCAAAAGACTTGAATGTCACTAAGTTGGCGAAAAGAGGAAGTGACGTAGGCTTCGCGCATGCGCAGAACAGATCATGCTTCCGGTTACAGATCGGGCAGTGACACGTCTAATAGCAGCGTCTAGCGTTCTGTCCTGCAGCCTGACACTATGATTTTCTATGATCACAATAAAACAAACTAATTCACACAGTGTCTATTGTCTGTTTTTGAAATGTGAGGTTAACACTACTTTCAAATGCTGAGCATCATTTAATGTCCATCATATTTATTGTGACAAGCTAATTTTCCCAGAAAGAGGAAATGATCAGTCACAGCAGGCAAAGAAGAGCAGTGTTTAAATAGACTTTTAACAAACAAGAGTTAAAGCAGGGTGGCGGCGTTGGTTAATAGGAAGATTAGGCCCATAATTGAAAACATACTTACCTATTAAGATATTTCCAAAGCATCAGAATGGCACTATGACTAATAGACACCTGCCATAACTAATTACATTATAGTGAAGAACAATTAGGTCTGTCTGACTACGTGTTTCTTTCTGTGCACCCTGTCAAGCTTTGTGCTCATTATTAATAGATATCAGGTGACTTTGCGGTGATAAACTCTAGGAGATCATCTAAAATGTCCTTAGAAAAATGTCTCCACTGTATGAAATTACCACAGTAGTACTAATAAACCTTTAAACATATCTTCTTGAATTTTTTAGAGTCATTAGTTGCACAAAAGATTAGTAGAAGTGATGTGAAAAGAGTCTTTAAGAATAAAGTTTTGAGTGGGTTGAAGTGATCGGCAGCTCAAAATGTGAGAGGCTGCTAGAGAGAATTATTTTTCATTTGTGCAAGGATATCCTTGATTGATGTCTTTGAGAAATGACATGCAATTAATGTTCAACGTGCAATTCACTGCCAATCTGAACACAAGCCTAATAAAAAGGCAAAGAACTGATATACAATTGACTAATCAGATGCTTTAAAAGGTTATAATTTACTTGATTTGATACATCTAACAACTATTGTTTAGTTCTTATAATTTCATTACCATCAAGCATGTTTTTGATCTGAATATTAATTAATCATCAAATATTCCAGACTTGATATTGAAACCTATTAGAACAGCATAGATCATTTATTATTGGGCTTAATTTTTGTAATTCTCGTGTTTCTTTTTAGACCATGAGCGGATTGGGAAAGATTCCTCCTACGAACAGGAGGGGAAGGTCCAGTTTGTGATAGATGCTGTTTACGCCATGGCTCATGCCCTGCACAACATGCACAAAGACCTCTGCCCTGGAAAAGTTGGCCTCTGTTCCAAGATGGACACCATCAATGGCACAATGCTGCTCAAATATATACGCGACGTCAACTTTACAGGTGTGTATTTCTACTTCTGCCTACTTCTACCAAGGTAAGGTGATCCACATTTAGTATGTGATGTACACCAAGTGACAGAAGAACATTTTTGCTATTTGGAAAAGCACAAACATGTGTTAGAGTCAACTTGACAATATCAAAAGTTTCTCATGAAAACAAAAACTTCTTATTGCAGAAAAGAAAGACTTCACAGTGATAATATACTGTGGTATATGAGTAAACCTGTGTCCTAATTTGGGGTAAACAACATGCTCATTCAGAGGCTTCCCAAGCATACAGAAGTCTCTAATTATCAGACCACTAAATGTAAGTTATTCTTAGCTAGGATGAAAGGCAGAGATCTGTAGGAGGGTTAACAATCACCAGCAGAGCAGAATATTTTATCATGGTTGATGATAAGGAGGAAATGTGCTTGGTGTGATTTCCAACCTTATCTCGTCAGCCTGGAATTGCCCCCCCACCCCCCACCCCCCCCAACCCCCACAAGAGATTTCCAACTTGAAGGGTCCTGGTGAATGAGTTTAAATATGATAGATAGAATAGAAAAAGGGAGGAGAGAGAGAGAGAACTGGAAGAAACGTTGTAGTTTTTTAGTGGTTGACCTAAAACTTTTAAAACTTTTTAAAAACTTTTTTTATGGGTACTGCCATTACATGGTACTCGATGGGGAACACCAAGATGGTGTTTGACTTTGTTTGAATTTATTGATTCATTATGTGAATTGCACCTAATCTTCCCTACTGAGAAGATATATTACACATTAGGAGATCGAAGCAGACTTTCTCCAAATGTTCTTTCCATTTTCATTTTTTTACATCTTGTGGTCAAAGGCACACCCTCGCTATACTGCAGAGAAGAAGAAGAAAGAACTCTGGGCTGGTGACACTCACACCTGTACCTGGAATATCTATACGCTCAATGAACAATAAAAACCAATGATCTTCAGTTGCTTCTTGGGAAAAACAATGACTTTTGCACTTCCTTAGCCTTTTGAATCGAACCTTTGCAGAGATGTTGGAACAACTCCATTTTTGTGGGTCTTTTAAAAGTATAAAATTAAAAGATTCCTTGCCTTTACAACAGAAAAAAATCAAACCCTTGATTTAAATATCAAAGTCTAGTTTGGTTTTACATGAAAGCACTGCTTCAGCAAGCAGCCCAGTGCAGTTACACACATGTAGGAAATTGAATCAGCAATCTGTTCAATCAGCAAGACAGCTGACAAAAGAGTTTGAGATGCCAGAAATCCATCTGCCTGTCCAACAGCCAGATTGTTGATTGTTCATGCAGTTAATCAGCTGGTTCTGCTTCTCTCTAACTGAAAAATCTACTGATGAATGTCAAAAATGTGCTTCCAATTTAAAAATTAGGCACAATCAGTATGTTGTCTGTTTGATTTAGATAAATATTTACCAAATAAGAGGCAATGAATGTTTAGAGCTACAGATCAGAACATTTATATGAATTAAACTGATTATAATTTCACCATAGTCCCTAAAAATTGTCTCATGAGGCTACCACATTTTCACCTAATTTTAAGTTCTTATGGTGTGTTAACCTTTATACAATTTATTTGAAAGATATCCAAAATTTGAGAATACTGAGAGCTTTTGATAAAAACACTGCAAAAAAAAAAAAAAAAACATTCAATGTTTAAAATCTGCCTGTAGATTTTTTATACAAAACCCCAGGGTTTATAAGTGTTCCTCATATGATCTTAAATGTAATTATATTTAATAATTTTCACAAAATATATAGTGTAAAGCCTTTATGAGATATTTGTATCCTATTCAACTCATTCATGATTATGATGTTTAGGATGATTAGAACTTATTACAGCTGGAGTTCAGCCAGACAGCTTTCAGTTGCTCCAACACAAAGTTAAAGCAGCTCTCTGGAGCATTTTTCTCTGTATCAAAGTTTTCTAAATGTTTTAAATGATATTTCAGGTCTAAACTATGATCTATGGGTTGAGTTCCACAACATCTGTCATTCTGATGAAGACCCTCCTTCCTCCTAGAGACCCCTTTCCATTATTTCTTGCCGCCGACATTTTTCAGCCAATGAAATTCAAATTTCTGCATTCTCTCAACATGCACGCGCATCGACCAAACCTGTACCAGTAGGGGGCGCTGTCGTACAGGACGCTCCGTGTGTTTCTCTGTTTACCATCTCGTTCACTGAGGACTCACGGCTCATTTCTACTAAAAACCTACCCATTCTCCAGCTAAAGATGGATTTATTTTTATTTTTAAACCTTTCACCTCACAGAATGGCAAGGCTTGACAGGATTACGCGTTTATTTTGGTCAGAAAGTTCATCCAGGGCCGAGTCAAGTTCAGCTTCAGAGTCCAGCAGCAGCTCTCTGCTAACAGAGCTAATATCAGAAGCAGCAGGGACAGAGAGGGCTCATCAGACCCTCGTAGTGTTGTTGGAATAAGATTGTGAACTGTGAGTGATTAAACCCTACACATTGAGCTGTACAGTTCATGTCCGAAGTATATGCGCCGCGTGCACGCGCGCACACGCGACCGGACGCGCGTGTCGAGATGTTTTGAGGAGCCTTTGGACGCTAGATTCAAAAACTGCTCTCTTGCTGAAATCCTCCGGAGTGCTGCTTTAACTTGTTTTGACTAAGGATAATATAATGTTGTGGTAAAACTTTGCAGAGGTGAACATACATTTATTTTTTCCACAGATGAACAGGCAGCTCAAGTCTCTAAAAGTCCAACTAACGTTTTCTGTCTTCCTCATGGTTATGATGAGACCTTAGCTCATCACATAGTTCCAATCATGTGTCAACAAAACTTAGACAAGTTGTTCTCTCAAATCAAAGGAATTATTTGGATATTGTTTTGCAATACACTTTGTGTAAATTTATGACTGTATCATTTCTGATTGCTCATGGCAGACCTCTAGCCTCAGCTCTCGAACCAGTTTCCCTGTCAGATCACATCATGCAGGAACGGTGCTCTAAGTATTGCATGTTTACATTCACAAAGCTATTCTGTCTTTTAGAGATTTAATGTAACACGATTGTAAAGCATAAAAATAAGAATTGGAACCTAGGATGGTTTCTGTCAGGTTTGGGGGTTTAAGGAGGATCCAGGCGCAGATGTTGACTCAAAAACAGACTTTATTCGACGGTAGGGACACGAGGAACACAAAGCAGGGCTGAGGACAAGACGACGAAGATCCAACAAACACAGATGAGACAGGCACACTAATATACTGGGGAGGTGATAACAAGACGAGACACAGGTGGCAGGATGACAATTGGATTCACCTGTGGGAGACAAAAGGCAAAGGGTTCGACAAAGCACAAGACAGGACACTAGAGGGAGACATATGACACAAGGGAGGTGACATATGACAGAGCCCCCCCCAGGGGCGGACACCGGACGACCCAGGAGAACCAACAACGGCGGGAGGGCGGGGGACCAGGAAGGAGGACCAGACAAACAGAAAAAAGGCCAGGAGGCACAGTTCGGGAGGACCCAGGTCTGGTTCTGGTTCTGGAAGGCCCGGGTCTGGCTCTGGTTCTGGAAGGCCCGGGTCTGGATCTGACTCTGGAGGGCCCGGGTCTGGATCTGACTCTGGAGGGCCCGGGTCTGGATCTGGCTCTGGAGGGCCCGGGTCTGGATCTGGCTCTGGAGGGCCCGGGTCTGGATCTGGCTCTGGAGGGCCCGGGTCTGGATCAGGTTCTGGGGAAAGAGGAGCCAGGCTGCTGGGCTCAGGAGCAGGACTAGAGAGGCCCACCTCGGGCTCTGGACTGGAGAGGCCCACCTCGGGCTCTGGACTGGAGAGGGGTTCAGGAGCTGCAGCGGCACAGGAGAGTCCAGGGACTGCAGGTTGAGGAACCGGAACGGGTCTAGGAGCTGCAGCGGCACAGGAGGGTCCGAGACCAGGAGGCTGCCCTTCTTTGCAGCAGGTCAGGTGAGATCCCTTTATGAGGACCTGCTGTGCCAGGCGAGCTGCTCGGGCGTACTCCAACTGACCCTGGAGGGCTGGGATTGCTGCCAGTGCCGGGTAGCTGAAGAAGCGGGAGAGGACCACCTCCACCAAGCGCAGCTTCCTGTGGGGGCATGCCTGCCCGGTGGAGATGATCCTGTTGGTGTGCCTCACCGCTTGCACAGCCCACAAGAGGAGCTTATCCGCTGGGTCCATGGTGGTCGTTCCTTCTTCTGGACGTGCTCCGCAGGAAGAGCGAAAACAGCAGGAGGCTGCTGGGACTGAGACGGCTCTGGGGATATCCGTCTGGGTTGCTGCAGAGGAGCAGGGAGGTCGACGTGGACCCGGAGGACTCCCGACCTGATGGTGTCGGGTGGTGGCGATGACCGGGGAAGGCGTCGTCGCTGCTTTGGACCCGGTGGCGTCCTGTAAGCCAACCGGGTCCCCAGGTAGGGTGACGCGTGCTCCGGGCGAGCATCTGCTGGATCCATATTTTGGTCGGATCTTTTGTCAGGTTTGGGGGTTTAAGGAAGATCCAGGCGCAGATGTTGACTCAAAAACAGACTTTATTCGACGGTAGGGACACGAGGAACACAAAGCAGGGCTGAGGACAAGAAGACGAAGATCCGACAAACACAGACGAGACAGGCACACTAATATACTGGGGAGGTGATGACAAGACGAGACACAGGTGGCAGGATGACAATTGGATTCACCTGTGGGAGACAAAAGGCAGAGGGTTCGACAAAGCACAAGACAGGACACTAGAGGGAGACATATGACACAAAGGAGGTGACATATGACAGGTTTCTATGTAAAAGTGGTCTTTATTGTTGGAGATTAAAGCTTGGGTACCACAGGAAACGCCAGCGCCGCATCACAAAAGTGCAGCTCATGTTTTGAGTCTTCTGGTCTTCCAGGACGCCCAGCCAGCGATAGTTGCAATATTTTGCAGGAATTGATAACAGAAAGTATGAAGTTAATTTTTATCTGTATTTAGTCTGAACTACCATCGTGTTTTGTGGAACTCTTTTAAATTTTTCAACAATAGGTAAGCTATTCATTGGAATAGTATGCTTCTAATAGCTCCATTACTCCACGTAAATCTGCTTTTCCACTTCCACAAGGAAACTCTCTTTGGTTGTTTTCATTCTGTCATACTTATAGCAGTTCTGCCTATTGTCATAGGCTAATGTCTATGTCGTAAAATATTCCATAAAGTTGTAACACACACGTCTCAGTCGCAACCAAGTGCCAAAATAGAACTGCTGTATCGTCAGCGCCGTGGCATACACCAGCACTTCTGGGACACGACATGGCGCTCTTTGTGGGAACACTCTCATTGACTACAATGATTTCTAATTAAAATCACAGCTTGGGAATGATTTAGGTGCAGCATGTCCATCTCTGGTGGGCTCCAGCCTTAAGAATAGAAGAGACAATTAAGATGCTTGCAGAGTAGGTTTTCATCTCTAATGGCGATTGTCAGGAAACTGTAGCGCTCTGCAGTGTTTGACTTTCTAAGTCAAACCTTGTTTAACATTTTCCTGAGTGTGCTTTTTAATATAAGCAGGTCATTCTCATTAGTATTAGAGAATAGTTATTAAACATGATTTTCTTCCATATCCTGAAGTGATATAAACTTTTAGGGCCCAAAATACAAATCAATTCTTTAAGTATGTGAAATAAAGAAAATACCAGATAAAATACCAGGCAAAAGCTTAACCTCTATTTTTTATGAATTGCCTTAATAATGGTGTTGCTGTGCATAACAGGGCTGTTGCTGCTGGAGCCATTTGGTTTACAATAGAAATGGTTGGAAAATCAATGATACACTTTACTGAAAAAAGTTGCTTGCTTTTTTTCTAAACTCTTTCTGGACATGAACTTCAAATTTGAAAGGTCTGTAGTAAAACCAGACAAATGTCCACATGAAGCTATAGTTCTGAGAATTGTCATTAGGAGTTTGTGCTGACTAAAGGAAAGGTGAAACCCGGGCACTACTTCCCTGCAGATGAAGATGATACTTCTATGAGATTCTTGATACTGTTTGATTGTAATCTCTGTGTAGCTTAACGATGTGGTGCTTACTTAAAGGTGTACAGTGAGCAATGTGCTTTAGAAAATATTTTAGCAAGACATAATGTGATAGTATAATGCCTTTAAATATACTGTGTGAACTTTATGTTAGCACATACCAAGTGACATTTGTAAGTGCTGCTGTTTGCCTTTGTCATGATTCTGCATGCTATCCTGCAAATGCAAAGTAAAAGAAACAAGAGTGTGATTATATTTGGGAAGGCGTGTACTGTATAGGTAGAGTGCCCTTCGCCGGATAGATTCAGCAAGACACTTTACCCACCTTGTCTACTGGTGGTAGTCAGAGAGACTTGGTGGGCGCTGGTGCATGGAATCCTTGCCTCCATCAGTGTGTCCCAGGGCAGCTGAGGCTACAGCGTAGCATTTACCATATTGTAAATTAAATTGTGAAAAAAAATCTTCATACTTGCACAATTTCAAGTCAAATTTACTTATGCCCAGGTCATGCCCAGATGCAGTGACAAGGGGTGTACCTGGAGCTAAGAGCATTGTGTCTCTAGGAGCTATTTTAATAATTTAAAAGTGGTTTGGCAGCAAGAGAACTAAAGTCACTCAAGTAGACAACATGGATACTAAAAAGAACAACATTCAACAAAACTTATCTGCATTAAACAATAGGTTTACTTTGTGAAATGAAACCACTGATGGTGATTATATCAAGAAATAACTAAGGGTATGTTACTAAAGTAGGTTTTGGGGCATATAAAATAGACATTTTTATTTCAACAATAGAATATTGCAGTGCTACTTTTGTTAACACTACACTAAGTCTGAAGAGATGTGCACACACAGGGGGTGTAGCAATAGATCCACAGTCATCAAGAACAATAGATCATAGAAAATAAGATTGGAGGTGGTTATCTATGTCATTCAGAACACAGGAAGCCTAGTAGTTTACACGTTTAGCTTCTTATCTGAATCTGATCTCAGTTCAAACTGAAAAAGACAGAACAAAGCTTTTAGCTTAAAACATGCAAGCGTCATACCATCCAATCCATCAGTCATCTGTCCCTAACAGACTAGGGTCTTTGATTCCTGGTCCTCTGCAGATAGGTTACGTTTGTATGATTGACCATTTCTATACAGTTTAAAAGCTTGGTGTTTAAATAAATACATTGAAAGAGATCCAAACAAAAAGCAAAACATCTTTACATTAATAAAGAAGTTGATTTGTGTTTTTCTGAGCTTATTATAATTAAAAGATGAATTTTTGCTTTCACTCAAATATTGCTTGCAGCAGTCAGTTTTCTAACATTTTTGATATATTGTTGTAAATGTCAAATGCTCTTGAGATATTGTAATATAAATGTTTAAATATAAATGAATTGATTTGCACAAAATGAGAGCATCATTAAAATGAAATGAGTCTGTTTTGCTCAAATGTTGAAAAATGATTGAATGAAACTTCTTTCATTTCACAACATTTAGTTTTATTAAGTTGTTGTTGCTCTTAAATATACTGTAGAGTGCATTCGAAAATGTAACACATCGGAACATCGACTGTTTGCGGTCCTAAATAATTTTAAGTGCAAGTAAAGTAGGTACATTTTTATACTCTCGACTTCCCATTTCAACATCTTGTCCAATTTCTGAGAGTTAGGAGATTGCATCATTGGAGGAAAAAACCCATTTAACAAGACCAGATTTTCAGATGCTATTAATAATCCTCAGGCTTTACAGGAGGAGTTCGAATCATTAATCCTACGATTTCTCTTTCTCCTCACAACATATATTTTAACAACTTGTGAAGCTCAAGAGGGGATTGGAAATTGGCTCAAAAACAAGCAAAAACAGAAAGCTGACGCATGAGAGGGACCTCAAAGCAGTAATGAAAATCAGTGCTGTCATTCATTAGCACTCTGAGTGGGGCCTTGTGAATAACAGGCAATGTAGCAATAAGCAGAGTGAAGGAGTGTGAAATGACATAGGAACATAAAGAGACAACAGCCTGGGCTCTCCTAAAACGACCGGGACAACATGCCTGTCAACATCTATTTTGCTCCCGTCATTAAGGACATAACAGCGTTGACATGAAGTCCCTCGCAGCCTCATTTTATTTCACCACAGTTTGAGGATTACACCATGAGTTTTAACTACGTCGTTTGGCACATCCTTCAGCATTCAGCTACAAAATGAAAAACAATTTTTTTCTATTTTTATGGTTTCAGGGATTGCAGGCACCCCAGTGGTTTTCAACATGAACGGAGATGCTCCTGGTCGATATGAAATCTACCAGTACCAGATCGCAAATAACACCACCGAATACAAGATCATTGGCGACTGGACAGACCAGCTCCATTTGGATGTATGAGTATTTTAAACACCATATCAATTATTTCATGCTTGACCTGTGTGATTGATATATTTTTATTGTATATGTCTGCAAACTACAACTAACTTTGTGGAAAAAAAGATTCAGAAACTATTAATTTCCATTTTATTTCTAAATGATTTGTCCCAAAAATCACCCTGATATGTTCAAACTAACTGTAGCTCATCTAATAGGAAAAATGAAGCCTGAAGAATATTATTAAGTTTTCACATGATACTAGTGCCTCTAAGAAAACTACTACTACACTACTGTGTTCCTCTTCTCTCCAGCCGTCATTTAAATAGTTTGTGGAAGGTTGAGGTGTTATTGAATGCACTAATCATCTTGCATGAGGGGCCGCCAGAGACATTTTTCTAAATTACCTCTCATACACATTCACATGTATGAAATGTTTTCACGTGTGTATGAGATTTTTTCACATATGTTCACGAGAGGTTTTGTTTTCACGTGTGTGTATGAGAGGTTTTCAAATTTGTGAGTTTTTCACGTGTGTGAGAGGTTTTTATATGTGTGCATGAAAGGTTTTCACATGTGTGTATGAGAGGTAATTTAAAATAATGTCCTTATTGGCCCCTCATAGTCTTGTTCTTCCTCTCTCTCACAGTGCACACTCAGAAATTAAAGTTAAAAAGTACCTTTTTTATTTAAATTACACTAGGGTGGTACCGCCCCGCGACCCTCTGTGGAGGAATGAGCGGCTACAGAAAATGGATGGATGGATGGATAGGGTGGTACCCTCAGAGGTACCATTTTGTACCTTTAACTGGGGGGTATAAATTTGTACCCTTGTAGTTTGTAACTTTTACAAGTCAAACCTGTACCTTAGGGGACAAATTTGTACACAAAATACATGCTAAACTTCTGTAAAAGGTGCTATACAAATAAACTTTACTTACTTTACTAAATGTTAGCATTTGTGTACCAATTCTAAAGCTGTTTAATCAGAAAAGACATAAAATAGTGACCAAGTGATGAAGCAAGGCTTGTTCCATCCATTGCTTAAATGTGATTTTTCCACTTCCTGCCTCTTCCACTGTAGATTTGTGACATCTGTTACCCATTATTGACATAAAGGTCACCCACAATGCAACTCAACCCTTCAGACTGAGGTTGCTTTGAAACACATCACAATTCCGATTTAGGACCACATATGAATGTGACCTGGGTTCAAATTGAAAAATAATCTGATTTGTGCCATTCAGGCTCTTATAAGAAAATTGGATACAGGCAAAATGATTGGATTTGGGTCACTTTAGCCTGCAGTGTGAACATGGCTAAAATTATTAAAGAGCGTCAGTGCAACAGTAAACTAATGATTATGCTTTGAGAAAAGTTTATATTAGATCATTTAGCTTTGATATCTTAGATGCGTAAATAGTATATTTTTAATAAGAAAATCTGGATAGAAAACATTGGTTCATGTGTCCAGTTGTGCTTTACATGTGGAGCCAGCCTTCCTGATTAGTTTATTAACTGAGACTGTAACAAAACAAAATGTGATGTGAATTGAATACTTTCCAAATGTACTGTATACTAGTGGCAAGGCACATCAAAAATACTGAGTTTTTATTTTGTCACAAAACTTTTATCCTGCACTATACCATACCTACACCTAACTGGGCTGCATGGTGGTGCAGTTGTTAGCACCGTTGCCTTGCAGCAGGAAAGTTGCAGGTTTGAGTCCTGGCTGCAGCCTTGTGCATGTTCTCCCCATGCATGCCTGGGTTTCCTCCCAGTACTCCAGTTTCCCCCCACAGATCACAACATGTCTGATAGGTGTTTAGTGTACGTAAATCACTTTGGGGAAAAGCATTAGCAAACTAAATAAGCAAAAACAAACTTAGTGATGCTTCCTAAAAACTGTTCAAGCTCACAGAAGCAATATTTCTTTGCATTGCTCTGCGTTGAGGCTGCAATACCAAGCAGCTCAAATCTATTAAGTTGTTTTTTCTCAAAAATGCAACATGAAAGAAGAAAAAGCAGATTTTTTAACACTACCTTTTATTCTACCATGCATTTCTCTTCTTGAAAACTGTTCTGAAATGTGTCCATGTGATGTATATTATTATCATATAATATAATATAATCAATTAAATGATTTTTAGTTTGTTAGGTCAATATCCTTGTTGTGATTATCCCTAAAGGTTTCAGGTTAAAATTAATGTCTTAAAAAGTATTTCAAATTAACATAGTCCTAAGGCTGTATAAAGAATTGCCTGGTGATTGTGCCATTACAATGAACAGTGTTGAGGTAATGCATTAAGTTAAATGATAGCATCTCTGGAGCTCTGAATGTCTCTACATTACATCATTATAATACCTAAATATTTTACATGTTGCAAAGCACACTAAAGCATGAGCACACACACACACACGCACACACACAAAAACCCAAACGGAAACAACAACTGGATTACTATTTTTGTTGCTGCAGAAACTCTAAATCTTCTTACCTGTTTTCTATTTCCTCCTCCAGATCAATGAGATGCAGTGGCCTGGTGGGACACAACAGGTCCCCTTGTCCATCTGCAGTCAACCCTGTCGTCTTGGCCAGCGCAAGAAGATTGTGAAGGGAATCCCATGTTGCTGGCACTGTGAGAATTGTGATGGCTATCAGTATCAGGCAGATACTTACACCTGCAGGTTGTGCCCCTTTGATTTGCGACCCAATGAAAACCACACTGGATGTGTTCCAATTCCCATCGTCAAGCTGGAGTGGAGCTCTCCGTGGGCAGTAATCCCCGTTCTAATTGCTGTCTTGGGGATCATAGCCACTCTGCTAGTGGTAGCCACTTTTGTACGCTACAATGACACGCCCATTGTTAAGGCGTCTGGTAGAGAACTGAGCTATGTGCTTTTAACAGGTATCTTTCTGTGCTATGCCACAACATTCCTCATGATCTCAAGCCCCAATGTTTTTGTATGCTCACTGCGAAGGATTTTTCTTGGTCTGGGCATGAGCATAAGCTATGCAGCGCTGCTCACCAAGACCAATCGAATCTATAGGATTTTTGAGCAGGGCAAGATGTCAATCAGTGGCCCTCGATTTATCTCCCCAGCCTCCCAGTTAGTCATTACATTCAGCCTGATATCAGTGCAGCTACTCGGAGTGTGCATCTGGTTTGGAGTGGATCCATCGCAGGCTACCATTTACTATGAGGACCAGCGCACGGCCAATCCTGAAACGGCCCGAGGTGTCCTGAAATGTGATATCTCGGACCTGTCGCTAATCTGTCTACTGGGTTATAGTATGCTGCTGATGGTCACCTGCACGGTTTACGCCATCAAAACAAGAGGAGTACCCGAGACGTTCAACGAGGCCAAGCCCATTGGCTTCACCATGTACACCACCTGCATCGTTTGGCTAGCCTTTATCCCCATCTTCTTTGGGACCTCACAATCAGCAGATAAGGTAAATGTTTTTTTAAGTAAAATAAAAATGGTTAAAAGTCATTTTAAAGCTGTTTTATAGTGGTGCAGAAATATTAATATTTTTATATTTACAAGGAATTCCGCTGAGTATTTTTATTTGGAGATTTGTGAATTTTTTGCACCTGATTGTAAGAACAAAAAGGGCCAGTCAAATCTTGTTGAATATTTTCAGTCACTTATGTTTGTGGATGTTGCCACTATTCATCATAAGCTGATGGGCTTTATGCTCCACTGAGGGGATTACAAGGCTTTTAGAATTGGTTTGTGAGGATAAATCAATCACCTCAAGTTTGCTTGGATATGATTTCGCTACTTGCTCTCCCACGCATGCATTTGATTTACCGTCTGAGTCAGCAATCACTGCATATTCTTGCAAACAGACACAGATAATATATGCTTGTGAAGTAGGGTAAAATTACTCTAGCTGTTGATGTTTTCAGTTGAAAGTGAATCAAAAATTACCTCCTAAAAGTGCTAATTTTCAGGTCGTGCAACACAGATGTACATTTAAAAGCAGAGAGAAGAAAAGTCAAATTATGATTGCAGTAGAAGCATCAGGATGGACTCTGCACAACAAACGTAATAGCACCCATTAGATTGTCAGCAACAGAACTGAATGTGTGTTAAATAGAGTGCTTTGTATATGGTTGCACACTGTGTTCGTCAGGTGACAGAAACATGAAGAACCAGGTGTATGCATTTGCATTTTTTCCCCACGTTTGTGAAAAATAGGGAAAACCTGAATTTAACAAAACAAATCAGACAATGTCAAATAGCTGTTTCTTTCTCTTTAAGCTAATAAAACCACAGACTGCGTTGAGTACCTATGGTGTACACTATTTAGTGTCAGTGTAACTGGCTAAAGGACGTCCACTTTTATGCCTTTCTCTGACTCATCTCTGTTGCAGCCTGCTGATGACACTGAGACTCTAAGCTCAGCTGTCACTTCTATCTGAAAACATCCCATTTGAAGCCTCACATTTGTGAGATACTGTTGTTCAATTGTTAGGCATCATCTTGGTCTCATGATGTCTAAATGAGAACAGAATGAGGAGGACTGTTTCAATACCAGTTCTAATTGATCCAGTATTGGTTAATTTATGGAAGGATGAAATGCCTGTTAAGCTCTTTACAGCAAGTTCTCAAACACACCTGAATCAAATGAATGTCTCGTTACCAGGCCTCTGCAGAGCTGAATGACATGCATCTAAAAGTTCCAGGATATTAGCTCTCGAGGACTGGACGTGGGCACCCTGCCCTAGACACTCATCTACAACTCTCCTCTGGTCTTCCTTCACAGCAGTTCCTCATCTTAATAAGCTTCCCAGCTGCTCCTCATTCCACTAATCACCTAGGGCCTCATTTATAAAACTTTGCGTAGAATCCTTTCTAAAAGTCTATGCTCAGCAAAAAAGTTCACTTACGTAAAGTCATTTTCAGGCCTATAAAACACTGCGTGTGCACAGCTGTACTTTGTAAGTCGTACTTTTCCTAGGAATGATTTGCAGTCATTTCCCACCTCATACACATCCATATTCTGCCATAAATGGTCAATGCAATATAACTCATAAATATTCTGCATATCCTGTACACAAGACACTGATTTCTGGTGATCATGGCAAAGGAGAGGTTTAGAAAAAGCAACTTCACAGAGACTGAAATTGAGGTACTTGTGGTTGAGGTGGAGGCATGAAAACAAGTTTTATTTGGTACATGGTACACCTGGAAGTGACTGACGCTGACAGAAAATGTAAAGGGACACAATCAGTGCAATTAAAGAAGTCCAGAATGAACTTCACAAAGTCTGTAACGCGTTAGCTGACATTTTGAGCTCATTAAAATAACTTCATATATTAATAAAAATGATCAGTGAATCATGCCTTCTGCGTTGTCCTATAAACAGTATGTATGTATCTTCTTGTCAGGAAGGGGGCTGCGCCAGGATCCTCAGGGTGAGGTGGAGAGCGGCCAGGTGGTAGCATTTTGCCAGTTTCTCCGTCTCCTAAATGTGCTTATAGCAGGGTCAGAGTTTGATTTAAGTTAGACACATTTTTATATAAATTAAAACGTTTGCATAGAAAGTGACTTACACAAGTTTCAGA
Source organism: Callopanchax toddi (assembly GCA_006937965.1). Taxonomy (NCBI): domain Eukaryota; kingdom Metazoa; phylum Chordata; class Actinopteri; order Cyprinodontiformes; family Nothobranchiidae; genus Callopanchax; species Callopanchax toddi. The sequence continues at coordinate 1,380,030 of SSNR01000048.1, read as the reverse complement.
CCCTGTTTTGTTCACAAGCAAGTATCATAAATAAGGCCCCTGAATATAAGCTCCTTTATTTGATTCAGCGCTTGTCAGATCTTTCTGTTCTCATACCCATTTGTCTGTTAGTCCTGTGTTTTTCTCCCAGAGCTCCCTAGTAGTTGAAGATTTTTGTGTTTTTGTTGCCATGTCAGCTTTTACTTTCTTTTGAAGTATTTGAAGTTCAGTCCCAGTCTCCTTGCCTCTCTCTTTCTTTTAGATCCTCACTCGCCCACTCAAATCTTTACAGCCTTGCTCTAAACACAAAAAGAAACGGTGAACCATTCAAGAAAACAACAAATCCATCTAATCTGACTCTTCAAAATTTCTGTTTACAACAAAATATGCATTAAAAAATTTCTGACTCCATTCAAGCCTAGTAGCTCTAAAAAATAAGTCTTTTATTTAAATACTAAAAGTCAGGGGCTTACTGATCCTGAAATGATGTGCCACTCACAACGTTCTCGACCTCTGTAAAAGGTAAAACATTCATGATATGAAACAACTTGAGTAATAAATTTGCCATTAAAGTTTTGTCAGTAAACCGTTAAAGGTATTTTATTTAAGACACGTAGTCTAATAACACACATTCTATTGAGAAACCCACTTAGAATATACAAATTTAAACACTACTGAAGACTAAATTGTACACGCCAAATTTCTGTCTGACTGCTATAATGCATAGTGCATACTAGAGTGTTCTACACTCCCCAAAGCGGTGTACAACACAACAGTCATTCACCCATTTACGCTCACATTCACACATTGTAGTCTCAGCTGCCCTGGGGCACACTGACAGAGGTCGGGATGCCATGCACCAGCGCCCACCAAGTCCCCCCGATCACCACCTGTGAATGAAGTGTCTTGCCCAAGGACACAACGGCAATGTAACCCAGCTGGAGCTGGGATCGAACCGGCGACCCTCCACTTTACCAACTGAGCTACATGCCGCCCCATGTACCAGACATGTTTCTAGTCTTATTTAAAACTGGTGATTTAAGTTTGACAACTACCATTTAAAAGGTATGATGGATTTTGCAGTGTAAATGATTGTGTAAAAGTTATGCCTCAGAGCATCTGTGCTGTAGATTTTGACAAAAAAGATATTTAAACTGCTCCCCGTAAATCCAGTATACCTCGGCTACCATGCTTATAGTCCAAGACATGGAACAAGCTGGTAACAAGTTAAATAGACATATTTATCCTACAAACAACATTAAAAATGCATTAGGCTATGTCAAGAGCAAAAACCGCTACTTTTTCTTACATTGGTTTTGTTATTGTTGGAACTTCTATATTTTCAGCACCAGATAAGGTGTTTTTTCTTTTTCAGTCCATTTTACCAATATTACAGTTTTTTTATAGGACCTACTGTGTTTTATCTGTACTTTTATCTTTCCAATGTCAGTAATTGGTCCACAAATTGAAATGTGGACCATAAAGTGGGTATGAGCTCGACATTCAACAGAAAATTATTCAATCGAACACGAGGACAGGGTTATGTTTGATGAATACAAAAAATGATAATCCTGCATCTACGTCTATTTACATATTTTTTAATAACTTGCTCAAATTTTGATTTCCAAATCTCAAGTCAAGCTGTCATTGTACAGTGAGTTGGAAGAGCTGTAGACGTGGACCTTTTATTAACATTGTAGCATGTAAGACATTTCTTGTCCAGATAGGACAGGTTTTCCTGGACAAGAAATACCAAAATGAGTCCTACATTAACAAAGGCTTATAATTGTTTTTGAACTAAAATCTTTTCTGCCTGTGCTGAAGGAGCATACTGGCCATCATTTCAGCATGTCAGGAAGAATTTGTGTCAGCAGGGCTGATGGAAGTGGACGAGGGTCTAGGCTCCCCTCAGAGAGAGACTCCACTCTGGACTCAGAGGGCTTGAAATATTTTCCAAACTCACCCCAGGGCAAGGGTAATCTTCTCAGGAGATTACAACACTCGCCCCCTATCACCAAAAGGCCCGTGTGCTGTTTGGAGTGTGATTGAATACAGGGCTTTATCACTTCCATCTTCCATGGACATGTTTTTTTTTTAAGTTGACATGGACTTGAGGGGCTTACTGCATGGCTACTTATAGATTTAGGGTGTTTGACATTAACAGTTCCCAAAGTTGTAGCTGGGTTCTGAAGCAGCAAGTAGGGGATTTTAAGATTAAATACAAATTTATTTCAATTTGATTGTAATTGCATGTTTTACCACAAATGTAAAGTTTGGCAACCTTTGTTGTATATCATAATTGCTGAAGTAGAGTTCATAGAATTACATTTCAGCTGTTTTTTCCCTCTCAAACTGAATGCTTTAGGAATAAATGACAGCATAGTGTATGTTTTAGCTGAATTTATGAAACAATGTGATATATAAACACATTTCGTAGGAACTAAGGTCATTTTATTAGTTAACTCCCCAAAAACCTGCTGTAAGTTCTACATTGATGGAGAATCTAAGTGCCAATTGTATTGTTTATATTTGTCGTATTGTTATATAATTACACAATTTAATAAAATAGGAAATGATCTGATTCTTATTTTAGCATTAACTAATACATTTAAGATTACTTTCAAGTTCAATGACTGAGTTTTCTGATTATTATTTAGTTTCAGGCATTAAAGGTTAGACCATGATCAACCAATTTCCAAATAATGACTATAACAGTGTAATGATGCTATAATCCAAATGACTTCTGTTTTAAAATAAAAATTAAAATGTGAGTGTGTATTAATGAACTAATGCCACAATTTCTGTGGTTTCTTGTGTCTGAAAGTTGAGCTGAGGATTACAATTCTTGACCCAAATGATCAGAGTGACTGTCATCCACCGCTGATCAGTGATGGTACCTCATTTATCTCAAATTAAGTAGAAAATCTTTTGTTCTAACAGAATCATATAGAGCGGATGTGGTTTAGAGCAAGCAGCTGTCTATTGTCCTCAGTTATTAAAAGTGTTATATGGAGGGTACCATATTCTATTTACGCACCTTTTTAGGCAGCATTTATGTTTTTCTGTGCTTCTTTCAACAGATGTGTGATTTACATTAAAGAGCATATATTAAGTTCTTTTTTTTTTTAAATTCTGATAAAACTCTGTCCAAAAATACTATTTGAAATGTTTATTGAGGGTATTTTGTTTTACAATACATTTTTTTAAACCATTTTTCTAGTCCAAAGTGCCCCTTTTTGCAAAGCTTCTAAAAACGCTTTTTTTTTCATATGTGGACCTGTGACGTCACGACCGGGAGCTCCTAGCTAGGTGGCGCTGCTTACAGTGTTGTCAGATGTAGATAAATAAAGTATTTGTAGGGTAATTTAACACTCTGTACGATCAATAATCCCATAAATCTGATCATTTGAGCCCTTTGTTGTGTGGAGTTTGTGTAACAGATGCTTGTTTTAATCATTGTGTTAGATTTTTTAAAGCTAAACTACTTTAACATCTCAGACTGGCACCGCTCTAGTCTGCCAGCTGCCTGTTCGCTGTCGGCGATGAGTTGTTAGTTTTAGGTTAGAGCGCTCTTTAATCAAGTCGGTGTGAATTCATTTTAATAAAAAATGCTAAATTATTATGTTTATGAATGCCAATCGCCAGTCTGTCAGGACACTGAGTCAACAACGGGACGGCTTCCTTACCGGTACGGTGACTTCTGTTTGGAGACGAAAAACCCCGGCGGTCCTGGTCTAGTCCAGGACTGGATGTGATGGAGTCCCACATACCGACGAAAAACATTCAGTGTGACTCTAAACAGGCGCCGTTACTTCGATCCATTCACCGGAACCGCTGTTAGCACGCAGCAGCTAACAAGAGCTAACCGCTGTTAGCATGCAGCAGCTAACAGGAGCTAACGGGGAGACTTGAGTCTCGTTTCCATGCCAGGTTTGGTACGGTTCGTGGTGGGTCGTAATCCGGTACCGATCAGCGATTTCATGAGAGCATTTCCTTCAGGTGTCTGACCCTCACCTGGCTGGCGGGGTACAGTAAATCCATGCCGCGATGCTCTCCAGAGGGGATTCCCGTTCCCAGCGGCTACCAAGAGGGGATTCCCGTTCCCAGCGGCTACCAAGAGGGGATTCCCGTTCCCAGCGGCTCCCAAGAGGGGATTCCCAGCGGGGTTTCCAGCCTGACCCGACACTGTTTCGGTCAGCCTCGAACCGTTTAGCTGCATCCTGTGAAACTTTTTATAAACTCTTTCATTTCTTAACAATCCACCTAAACGCAGCTCAATGTTTGGAGCTCTGATGATCAAAACCTGGTGCTAAACGCTGGTATTTTACCCAGACCCAAGTGAGGAGGTGGGTCACGGTCTACAGCTGGACCGACAGGGTACAGCCTTACAGGATTGATTGTTTTTATCTTTTTTTTTTTTTTTATCTTAATAAAATAACTTCTCACTATAGTAATAAAGTAATAAAATAACGGCACTCTGGGGGTTTGTTTTGCTCGTCACAAGTAGTGATAAGTGGATCAGTTTTCTATATAGAGAACGAACGGTCTCCCTGAACTGTCGTCACTTCCGGTTTGGTGAAAAAATTGACAATTCTCACAAAAACGAATCCAAGAGCCTAAATAAGCTGAATTTGTGTAAATTTTTATTCAGAAAAAGTTTCTATTATATTTCTCTAAACATTTGTTTAAGGGAGTGTCTAACTTAAAATATGCTCTTTAAATCTTTCCCTCTGGTATGATTTAATCTTATGTTACTGGATCCTGGCACATGCAAACTTCCATTGGGAATCCATCTTTATTAAACCACATGTTTTCTGTGTTGAATCTGAGAAAAATAAATAATCGTTGCACATGTTTTCTGTGTTGAATCTGAGAAAAATAAATAATCGTTGTTCATTATCAACCAGTAATCATCATTTTCACTCTGCCTCTTCAGATGTACATCCAGACCATGACTCTTACCATCTCTGTCAGCCTCAGTGCATCCGTCTCTCTGGGAATGCTCTACATGCCTAAGGTCTACGTGGTTCTGTTCCATCCAGAGCAGAACGTGGCCAAGCGAAAGCGCAGCCTCAAAGCTGTGGTCACTGCAGCCACTATGTCCAACAAGTTCAACCCCAAAGGAGGCCTCAGGCCAAATGGAGAGGCCAAGTCTGAACTTTGTGAAAGTCTGGAAACACAAGGTGTGTGATTTTTCCCTTGTTTTAAGAAGAACCTCAAACACAAACTGGTTTTATGTTATTATGTATTCTATGCATTAATATAGATGTTGTAAAATACATTTAATATAGTATTTTTAACTGAATGTAATGTATACTTTGAACTAATAGCAGTGGCATTTTATCCTGTAGGATTCACCTGATCATGTGTGCAACTTTTACTTTATATAGATGATCCAATAATGCATTTATTTTTGCATTCCACATCATTTTGGAAATGCAGAATCTATTCAAGATAGACAGAACGTAGCTATTTCTTTTTCTGTTCTCGGTTTCTGAATACAAGAAAGAAAAACAACTTCTATTCTCACCAGCTCTCACTGGTTTGGCGAATCACTGATCGTCATCGTGACAGTGTGCCTACAAAGCTCTGATTTTAACATGGACTCAAAGGAGTGGAGCTCAGTTTTGGAAAAATAAGAGGATATTTTATAGACAAAGATAATGTGTGTGAGTAGGCAGTCTGTGTGTGGGGGCAGGCTTAAGAAATCCAATCAAACAAGCCCATATGGTCTGATGACTGAAGGTTCTGATTTTAGATTCCGACAAGTCAAACTGTATTCTGTGATGTGTATTAGGAATACAAAGCCTGCACCCACACTAGCATGCATGCCTTTGTGTGTGTGTGTGTGTGTGTGTGTGTGTGTGTGTGTGTGTGTGTGTGTGTGTGTGTGTGTGTGTGTGTGTGTGTGTGTGTGTGTGTGTGTGTGTCAGAATAGAGTTGTTCCATCTTATCCAATTATGGAGCCTGTTTGCTGGCAGTGATTCTCACCCCCTGGTTTGAACTATAAATCTAACAACTGCTTTTTGTGCTTGTGTGTCAGACACAGTTGAGGGAGGGGAGCCTTGTGAGGGGCTTTAGACTCTCAGGTAACTGAATCAGATGATGACTTTCTCCTCTTATTTTTTGTGACCACATTTAATTTTTTTCTGTTAATTTCTTCTAATGTTCAGTTGAAAGTTTACACACAGTCATCATGAGAATTTTGGGCTTTGAATGATTGATCTGAATCAGTCCTCATAGGGTGGAATGATAAAACATAATGTTTTTTTAAACATGATTTAGGGGCACAAGTTGGAATGTTCTTTTCTCCACACAGGATATTAATTGGGTTAAATGTCCCTTAACAAATTACAACTCAAGCACATGTTTTTCTGTATCTATCAACACGCTTCTATTCTGTTTGGATATTTGATCACTGTCCTCCTGCACAGACTCAGCTTTAAACAGTCTATAAATTCAGATACTAGCCTATCCACACAAAATTTAAAAATTCATACAAGGTATGAAAATAATTTTGTATGCTGACCCCAATATGTGGTCATTCTTGGGTGTTTTAGGGAACCATTAGATTAATAATTTAGTTTTAATACACCTTTATTTAACCAGGTGGAAAAGACCATTGAGATCAAGATCTCTTTCATAAGGGTGACCTGGTTAAAAAAGGTAGCAGCACACGTCATAAACATCCATCCATCCATCCATCCATCCATCCATCCATCCATCCATCCATCCATCCATCCATCCAGTTTCTGATCTGATTCATCCTCCACTGAGGGTGGTGGGGAGCTGCCTAACTCTAGCAGTCACAGGGCGATAGGCGGGGGACACACTGGACCAGTCCATCATGGGGCCACATGAACAAGACGAACAACCAGTCACACATTCACTCACACCTAGGGACAGTTTAGAGTCACCAATTGACTTAATCTGGAGGTTTTTAGTATGTGGGAGGAAGCCAGAGTACCCGGAGAAAACCCACGCATGCATGGGGAGAAAAATACAAACTCCATGCACTACAGACCTCAGAAATAATCAATGGTTCAAAATGAAAAGGACAATGAACAGAGGGACAGCTTACAGCAGCGGGTTGGTTGTTTGAAACTCTTATTTTAGAATCTCTGTTAAAAGAATCAAACAGGTGCCCTGCTGTGATAAAATCAAATCAAAGTGACTCGATTTGAAAGCTTCACCTCAAGTCCTCCAAACATGTCATTTTGGTCAAACAGCTGGATCTGTGTCTCATTTAACCATTAAAAATTTCTCCAGAAGACATTTGGCTTGTCCATAAGGGACGCTGCAGAGTTCAGTCAAGCTTGAAGATGTCTCTCTTTAGGAGCAGGAGATTTTTTGGTCCACTCAGTCCTTGGTGATGAAAAACTCCTCAGTGTGGATAGAAATGCTGGTGTTCCAGTTCATAGTCAGCTTGAGCCTTGGTGGATCCTGGGTTGTCCCTGAACATCCAACCAATTTGACAGATGAGGATTTGTCAGTCCAATAAATTCTGTCAAAAAATCATTTTTATGCTGCAAAGAGAAATTACCAGCTGCAGTTAATTATGATCACTAACGAGAAGTTAATCAGCCTTGGTTTAATCAGTTTAGAAGACTTCCTAGAACCTTCAGCCTCACTTATTAAAATATTTAGATGAATGTATGGAATTAAATGAGTATCATGTTGACTTAATGTGAAACATGTGCACCAATTGAAGTTGCATGTATCTCAGGGTGAGGTTCTCCTTACTGATTATATTAATAATAAAGGTTTATAAACACATTCTAAAGGAACAATCAAACCATGGGCTTAATTATTTATAAACCATCTGATAATGAATTCTGGAAATGACATGAAACCCTTTAAATTTATAATGTTATGGACAGTTATTAGGGGAAAATAGTTTTGAAAATAGAAAATTGCAAAGATCTAAATTTGGGTTTTAGGATGCGGGAAGCAGAATAAACACTTTCTGTGTTTAAAAAAAAGTTACTGCATTAAGCTTTGATCAAGAGAAATGTAGCATTAGTATGGGATAAGATTTGTACCAAAAGGATCAACCAAAACATAGTCACACACACAACATATACCCACATAAAGCAACCAAAGAGAACAAAAGTATGAAATTCAAAAGCAAAAACGTTACCCTATAAGCAAAATAAACACATTCATAAGTAAGTATTTATATTTCAAAACAAAATGATTGATTATTTTTTACTTCTTAACTCTTATTTCATTTCTTTGACACACCTTTTTGGTTCTCACTTAATTCTGTGTTACTCAGACCATTTAGGCTTTTATTCTGAAGGGCCATGGGGATCAGTCAATCCCATACATTTAGGTTCAAACAACTGATGCTGAAATCAACCTGAAAAGAAGATTAAACTGTTTAAATCAAACCTTTTATTGATCACATTGCAAAAAGAAAAAAAAAAATTTTTTAAAGATTGTAATAAAATGATAAAAAAAAAATTACAAGAGAGAAAAGAGATAAAGGCTCCAGCATTGGGAATTATTTGGACTCATCTTTAATAAGACGAGCTGCTTGTGTCCCATTCATTCTCAGGCTCCAAAGTCGGTTGATTGCTTGGGGCGGTAACGGGTTTTCAAAACACGGACTTCAACTAAACCAAGCTGGAACATCTCAGAGAACAGTTGGTATGTGGAGAATAAATTTGGGGTCAAAGTTCACACTACAATGTTATAGAATTCAATTAAAGATTCAAGAAGCAGCACAGACAGAAGCACAATCATTATAAACATACAATTAACATACAATAAGAAGGCTTCATAGAAAGAACAACAGGGTTCGCCATGGCGTGAATCAGTAGTCAAAGAAACTGTAAACAGAATGGAATATTTACACAATATCAAACATCTATTTACATATACACAAATATATATCTATATCTTCTATATGTATATTCATATATGTACACACATACATACATACATGTATACACATACATGTGTGTACGTATATATACACACACACACACATACAAACATACATATACATGTGCCTACATATATATGTGCAAGTACATGCACACACATCTACACACATGACCTCTGAGTTGAGGAGAACTTCCACCCTGGAAAAAGAACAGTTTAAATCAATCATTAAAAGCCCCAAAATAATACAGCATAATGCCACTGATGAGTGTAGGTAAACGTCTGACTGTATAACACCTTTGCTTGCCGATATGAAGCACAAAGCATCCTGTTTGTGAGTGCAGCACCCTGAATGACACAAGGCAGTAATCACATGCCCACATATTCACCCTTAACCAGTACAAATTACTTTGGAGAGACAATATTCCTGAATAGTGTTAAAAAAAACGGCGATCAGCATTGTAAAAATGGTGTTAATGTAAGAAGATGACACCACTCTGCCTGAGTGCATGAGACGAGCGATAGCCATGTGTCCCTTGCAATTTGTTTTCCTGTTGACAAAAACAAGATTTAGTGGTAATGAGACTACAGCCACAATAAGAATGAACAGGAGAAGACAGATGGGTCTGCCAGCTCCAATTCTTTCTGGACCATCTATTCTTTATCTTGGCCTCGCAGCACATAAATATTCAAATAAGTTTCATTTATCAATGCTTCGTTGGGAAGAAATGCTTTGGATGAAATGGCGAGAAAAACTGCTCCTCATTTCCACACCCAACATGGCACTGACAAATATACAAAGGTGTTTACCAAAAAACAAGAAAAAAACATTTTCTCTCCACAGCACTTCTGTCCTCGACTCTGGTTTTCAGCTGTCTTCTGGTACCGATTCATCCCCTGTGACATTCAATCAGCCAGCGCTGCTGTGGGCAGACTGGTAGATTGGTATTGTGATTACCAGCACTGAGCATGCTCACCGAGGGCAGGTTTATTTCAAAATATGACACACTTGCTGACACTTGCACATAAAACGTGTTAACTTAAGCATGACACACCAGTAGGTAGAATTTGTATGACAGGTTTTTTCATGGTCAGTGTTTCTGTTCATTGTTAACTTGCAGCAGATACAAAACATTTAGATCAAAATAATTTGATTTATTTTTTTCTTGTAATATTTTATAACCGTCTGCAGCATGCTTTGCTTGGTGCACAGAGAACTCTTTGCATGTGGTGACAGACTTGCATTTGAATGACTGCCGTATTCAATACTGCTGTGGTCTGCTTTATAATGCACTTTGGATACTTTTTAAAAGTATTAATATGAAAAGCACTTCTAAAGTTAATACTTCTACCACTGATATGACTGTTGGCATCAGTAAGTTTGTGAAACTTGATTATATGTTATAGAAACGTCTGTATTGTTCCTATAATGTGATTTGAAACTTGAAGAAAAAAGTTTATTGAGCTCATAATCAGAACATTTATTAGTCATAGTACTTGGTTAAACATAGAAGTTTATTTCATACACAAACACAACCTTTTCTTCAGTTGCAACATTCAATACTCAGTTTATTAGGGTTATTGTTATTTTCTACATTACAGTGAACAGTGATTTAATTATTCCAGATATTGCTTTGTACAGTGCTTTGAGATTGATTGTGTTGCAAACTGTTGCTCTGTAAATAACCTGAACTGAATAGCATAGCATATGCTTTGTAGTAGCATATAGGTGTTAAACAAAATGAATCCAAAGATAATGAAGTTTGAGCTTCAAACCTTCACAGAGATTTAATCATTTTGCTTGGACAAACTCAGTAATTTAAAATAAAAAGAACAAAAGAAAGTTTATTTCTACTTATAAACGTATTTATTAATTACAGTTACATACAGTGCATGTGTTAAATTATTAAAGTGGATGATGTAGGGACTTTTAGGACATCCAATAGCTGATTTCCTTACTGAGGAGTTGGTAACACTGGTTACATTAATGTACATTTGTTAGCTCTGGCTGTTTATGCTTTATGACTGTTATTTATGACAATCGGTTGCTGCTAAGAACTTTTCTAGCAGAGCTTCATGCTTAGTTATTGGATGTTTTTTCCTGAAATTGACTTTAATGAATCTCCCTTCCTCAAAAAAAAAATATTTTCACAAGTTTATGCCTCAAACATGTAACCAAATGCACAGATATTTTGTTAGCTGTTTGTTGATTCTTGTAAAGTTTTTTTTAGCTCGTACTATTGAAGATCTTCAACTAAGTCAGCGTAATATACTGTATCATACAGCTCATGTAAAAATTTGAATATCATGAATAAGTTCAGTATGTTTAAACACTTGTTTCTGAAAGTGAAACTCATACATTATATAGATTTATTGCACACAGTGAAATATTTCAAGCATTATTTCTTGTCATTCTAATGATCATGTCTTATATAATGAATCCCAAAAGTCAGTGTCTAAGAAAATTTGAGTATTTTAAAAAAAGTTGATTACTGGAATATCATGGTGTCATGTCCTATATAACTAATTAACTTAAAACACCTGCAAAGGACTCCTGAGCCTTAAATGGTCCCTTAGTCTGGGTCAGTATGTTATACATCACGGGGAGGACTGCTGACTTGACAGATGTTCAGAAGACACTGACATCCTCCACAGGGAGGATAAGGGGAAAGGTGGAAAGGGAAAATAATATGTGGAAAGATACCTATACACCACAGAACAGCATAGTGGAATTTGTTCTCTGCATTCGACCCATCCCAGAGGAGCAGAGGGCAGCCAGGTTCACGGCACCTGGGAGGCAGTTGGGGGTTCAGTATCTTGCCCAAGGACACTCGACGCTTGGGCCTGGGATTGAACGCTGATCTCTTAATCAGTCACGATAAGCCACAAAAGACCATTGCTAAACATTCTGGTTGTTCATAGAGTGCTGATTCCAATTCATCGAATTGAGTGAAAAAAAAAAGTGTGGTAAGAAAAGGTTCACCTGAAATGGAGATAACAGCAACTTTGAGAGGATTGTCAAGCAAAATCAATTCAAGAGTTTGAACACAAGAAGTGGACTGAGGCTGGATTCAACGCATTAAGAACCACTACACACAGATGAATCCTAGACATAAGCTACAAATGTCACATTCCTCTTATCAAGTCACTCCTGGACCAGAGATAGCAGAAGCATCTTACCTAGGCTAAGGAGAAAAATAACTGAACTGATGCTCAGTTTTCAAACATCCTCTTTTCTGCTGAAAGTGTATTTTGCACATTATTTTATGTTATTTGGAAGGTCCCAGAGTCTGAAGGAAGAGTGGAGAGGCACATAATCCATATTGCTTTAAGTCCAGTGTGATGCTTCCACAGTCAGTAATGACTTGGGGCCATGTCATCTGCTGGTGTTGGTCCACTGTGTCTTCTGAAGTGCAGTCAACAGAGCCAATTTTAGGGCACTTTGTGTTTCTTTCCACCTGCTAACATTTATGGAGGTGCTGATTTCATTTCCCAGCAGGACTTGGCACCTGCCCACACTGTTAAATGTACCAAAAGCTGCTTCAAGAACCATGGAGTTACTGAGCTCTGATTGGCCAGCAAAATCACCTGACCTGAACTCCATAGAGAATCTATGGGTTTTTGTCAAGGAAGATGAGAAACACCAAACCCAACAATGGAGATGACCTGAAGGCTGCTATCAAATCAACCTGGGCTTAGATTACACCTCAACAGCTCCACAGGCTGATCTCCTCCATGCCACGCTGCACTGATGCTGGAATTCATGTAAAAAGAGGCCCAACCAAGTACTGAGTTCATAGAAAATAGCCTACTTTTCAGATGTCTGACTTTTCTGTAAAAAATGTCCTTTTTTAATGATATTTTATAATATTCAAATTTACTGAGATGATGAAATCTGAGCTTTCATTATCTGTAAAACATAAACATAATTATAAGAAATAAAGGTTCAATAATCTTGTCACTCGTATCAGAGAGTGATAAGTGTGACAATAGTAAACTTTTTAATGACATTCAAATTTTTTAGATGTACCAGTATCCTCTAAAAGAGCGGTTTTTTCATAAACCAAGAAACATAAAGAAACAATACTCAAATTTATGAGCTCAATAAACTGAAAAGTCACAGAAAAAACATGAACTAAGCAAAAGGGATAAAAGTAACTCATAAAAGCTGTTATAGTACATTTAATTTAGTTGTGATATATAGTCATTTTACTGTGCTGTTTATTTAGAGGCTTCGTGATTCCAGACTGGTTTGCATTTTTTAGAGAAATGAAAACCTTCACCCACACATCTTAAGTCTTCAGCTCCACAACAAATTTCCATTTCAATGTACTGCAGTGACAGGAGATATTTGTGCAAATATCCTTTTACATTCGCCACCCTGGTATCACAATTAGTTCCACCTGTGCCTGGTTAATGAAGTCATCTATAAATAGAGCCTCACATTAATCTGAAATCCCACTCTGTGGATTCCCAGAGATTACCCTCCCACGTCTATCTGAGGCTCACTCTGAACGTTTTTAACTCTGCTTTTTTCTGCACCTTCACTTTCAGTGTTGTCCTCGAAGCAGACATACATAAGCTACAGTAACCATGCCATCTAAGACGAGCGGGAGCCGGCCGTGTGAGGGATCACCCGTTTGAGGAGAATATTGGGGATTTACTGAAGACCTTTGAGCGGCTACAACAAAGGACCGGGGTGGAAACGAGGGAATTCACTCAAAAAGGATGCCACATTCTTTCAAAGAATACGGCTTGGATGCCAGATTAATAAGAAATCAGCCTACAGAGTGGAATAGGACAAAGTGCGTGAGATTGGACATATAATTTATCCTCTTCCCACCCTTTTTGAGACAAGTGATGTTTGCAGATGAAGGCTTAGTGAACCACCTGGAGCCAACGGTATGTTTTTTTTATTTTTTCAAAGTGTATAGCACACAGTTTCAGTTATCTCCAAGGCTGTTTCAGGAAAACCATAAAGGAAGTGTTATGTCTTTATGTCAAATGCAGTTATCAAGGTTAGACCCGTATAGAAGTACAATAATTATTTTGGTTACAGTTGTTGGTGGATTTAAAGGCTGCAGTACTCTTCAAACTGTTCATGCCTTACTACAGCACACTCAGTACCCCTCCATGAACTAACCACATGCAAAACACACGAAAATAAAGCAGCAGGTCACATCTGTTGTTTTATCAATGTTTCATAATGATGATGATGATGACACCATCATCTTGGCAAACCTACTGTACAGTCCCAGAGCATGTTATGGGAGCATCATGTGTTCTGTGCTGTGTTGTCAACGTCTATGGAATGCAACATTTGTCACGGTGTCTCACAGTGAAGATGTCATTTTGAACCATTACCCATTTGGCTAAAGTCAGCTAAAATAAGGAGTAATCATATACAAAAGGAGCCAAATTACTTACGTTGCCATTAAATATGTTTACATATAACCCATGCAAGTCAGCAGAGACTTGATGAGACTTAATGCATTTATTAAACATCTTTTACTCATTGGTCCTTATTTATTGTGTACTTTCTGAAGCTTTAGGTGACTGAGGCAGTTTGATGATTGATGATATTTTTTCTGCCTCATTAAAGGTGTAGGCCCTTCATTTAGGAAAACATTCATTATCTAAGGAACAAGAGCATTTCGGTTCATTCACTATAACCTTAACACTAGTCCCCGGATTCAGGGCTGAATTTATATTTGAATCTTCAAAATATTTAAAGGAAAAAAAGGAGTGTTTTGATCACAATCATATCATGTCTGACTGGCAAATCACTACAAGTGATTAAAACCAAATCATGTGAGTTTTTGTAGGGGATCACAGCGCATGGAGACATTTTTTTAAAACATAGATGACAGTTTTTGTCTGGTTTTTCCTGAAAACAAATTTCTTAATATCACCAGTCTATTTTGTAAACAAAGATTGATGGCTATGAATGCTCTTTACCTATTTGTTGAACATTGAAGCAAAAACATGACCAGGTCCATATACAGCTTGTGATAGCTGACAGTGTTTATAAATGGCCTTTCAAATGAACTTAAACTACATGACTGGTCATTAAAATATATATTTCCCCACAAATTGCAGAAAGACAAGAGGCAATGAGCTTGTTTTATCCCACAGCTATTTTAACTCCATTTATTGTGATTGGACGTTCTCCTTAGGCCCGCCTCCAGCTCCTGACAAAAATGTATATTTCCTATGACTCAGTGACAAGTTGTTGCTGTATTACAGCAAATCAGATACATAGATTGGGAGTGTCGTCATATAGATCCAATCAGTGAAAAATACTATGATCAGGACCCTGATGCAATACTTGAGATTTGATCAGAATCCTCTCCTCTCCACCCCTCTGCCAAAAAGTATTCTGCAAATGTATTATTGGGTACTCTCAATGTTATGTGAAGTGTAGAGGGACAGTAGGACATGGGCTATGTATTAGCTGCTTTAAGTTAAAAACACTTTAGAGAAGCTTCAACAACCCCACTTTTTTAAAGATATCTAGACCCCGGAAACTTTTGATTCTATTAGAAAAACTTAAAAGAATAATGATTTTATTGCACTGATCTAGGAAACACTGCTCAGACATAACCAACCTAAATAAAAATGAACTAATTAGAACTTGGTGAACCCAAACATTAGTTGTAACTCCAATTAGCCTTTTAGTGTTTTATAGCCTACAGTGATCTTACAGCTTTACATTTTGATAACTGCTCTAGATTTACTTTTATCTTCTCAAATTGACAGTTTTTTCTGTTCTGCTCAGAAACTTTAGCTCTGCTCCATAAATAAGGGCCAGTGTCTTCATTCTGTGCCTCATGCCCACTGAACTTCACATTCATGGTGTCATTTGTGTTAAGCCCATTAACATTTTTAAACAGTGTTCTGTTAAGAACTTGATTTATAATTTAAAGTGTAACATTGTTGTGAAAACAGCATTTTTGTCTTTAATCTCAAGTATTCGTCACAATAAGTAACTCTGGAATTTGTTTCATTAAATGTTATCAGCGATGCAAAAAGTCTGTATGTTGCATGTCAGAACCCATAATGAGTCATTAGAACAAAATGAGAGAAAGGCACCATGTCCAGAGGGGGAACTACTGCAGAGGAATATAAATAACTAATAGTTTCAGTCATCGATTCTCTCAGCAGCAACAAACCTAGAGGTGATGCCGCAAAAGGTTTTTCTTTTATTGTTTGATCAAGTATTGTTTGTGGGATTGTTTGTGTTTGTGAATAAAATCATTTCCTTTTCTTTTTGGGGGGTGGGGGGTACAGCCTACTTTTATTTTTCTACAAAACTGTGTGTTAAAAAATAAAATATGTAAGTACTGACTGAAATTAAATGGCAAGTTATTGTATGTTAATAAAATGGATTGATCACGTCTGCTTTATGTACTGAAATATTAAAAATACAGAGTAAAAAAGTTACAGTGCCTGGATATTTATGAATTATCTATATAAGAAAAAAAAGTCAAAATGTGTTGAGCATGTTCATTTTTTATACAAAATGTTTCTAATAAAAGACTGTTTTGCTAATTCAGTTTCACTATTCTTTTTATATGTGTTGGATTACAAGTTTAGCTATGGTGACCCCGAAACATTCCCTGGAAAGCCTGGAGACATCCTTACCCTGATTTGTCCAGGGTCGACCTGGGGTCCTCCTGTCAGCAGGACATGACTGAAACACCTCCCTGCAGGGAGGTATCCCCTCTAGCGGCTCAAATCACTTCAGCTGGCTCCTCTTGATGTGGAGGAGCAGTGGTTCTACTCCAAGTCCCTTTCTCTAAGGCTGCGCCCGGGCACCCTGTGGAGTAAACATTTCCGCCATTTTTGTTTGGGATCTTGTTATTGTCTTGTCCTTACCCAAAGCTCATGACCACGGGTGAGGATTGGAACATAGATCGACTGATAAATCGAGAGCCTTGCTTTCTGGTTCAGCTTGCTTACTACAACAGACCTGAATAAAAGGCAGAAAAAGGCAGCAGACTAAAAGAAATCATATAAAAATGCCTCAGAGCCAAAGGAATCTGACTAAAAGATGTCAAAATAAAAGACATCCTTTGTTGAGAAATGATGGAATTATAGTTGTTTTGGTCAAAACTTCAAAATAAACATGATCTCACACAATAATGCAGGAGCTTGTGTGACCTGTTAGTGTGTTGTAAACGACTCGGCTATCACCACATTCTGGCTCTTTAGGTGAGTGGACGCATTCCCTCTTCTCTCCCTCACTCCCCGTCTTCCCCGGCTCTCTGTCCTGTCTACTTCTCTGGAGAACCTGCTTTCATCTCCCGCTGGACTTTTAACCATGAATTGGATCAGCTGGTTGAGGAATGCGATGGACAAATTTCCTTTTTCCCACTACTCGAAGATGTTTACCTAAATTGGATCATGGCGACCAGGCTCTACTGTTTGGCTTGTTTGGGACCTGGATCATCGGGAAATTTGGAGCTGCGGGATCGATTGGCAAACAGCCCGGGCTCTGATGGTGCCATGCTGTGTGTGAACTCTCAAATCCCACTGGGCTAGCTGAATCACAGGTTGGATGATCTGAACTGTGTGTGAACTCTAAACCAGCTGAATGAGCTGATGCTGGGACTGGACGCTTTGCAATCTGGTCGCGCTATCAGACTCATATGCAGGAAAACATCTTGGAGGAATGGTCAGCAGGGTTCTGTCTGTGGTTCTGGACTGATCAGCAGAGGGACGAACAGCTGAGAGGGTTGCCCAGCCGGCTTTTGGTGGATTTGACCCTTATTCGGCTGCTGGAAGTGGCCTGGCTGCTAAAGACTGAAGGAGGTGGAAATCTTATCACTCCTGCTCAAAACAAATCTGTTATTTTCAATTCGACTCCCCGTTGAAGGCCTTGAAACAGGCTGAAGTCAAAACAAACAGTCCAGTTGCAGCTGAGGGCGGATGCTTCCTTAACCCTCCCTCTCTCCCCCCTCCCTCCCTCTCTCCCTCACATGTACTGATTCAAACACACACATGCTACTGATGATGCACAAACACCTCCTATCATTCAACATTTCGCCTCGAACCTTATTAACTCCCTCCTCCCTGCAAACTTGGTCTGAAGGCCAGAGTGTAGGGCTTCTCACCTCCCTCCCCCCACCATCACGTGTCTTATGTTTTTTGTGATTATCAGAGTTTGCGCTACTCCCTCCCTCCCTTTTGTATGCTTTCTCTGCTGCTCCCAGTTTTTTCCCCCTTTTATTATTTGGCCCAAATATTGTTAGTCTCTTGCCCAAGTCATTGTCCCACATAATCTCATCATTTACTATGTAGATCCCCTGTACCCCCAAGTCTCTGTTTTGTTTTTTATTTTCAATGTTTTTCTCAGTTTTGTTATTTTGTTTATATTGTAAAGCGCTTTGTGATTTATATCTGTGAAAGGCGCTATATAAATAAACTTTACTTACTTACTTACACATTAAGCCTTGGTTGAATTTTGAATTAAATATCTTTTGCAATGAGTTTGCATTTAAAGTTGGCAATGACTCTCAGATACTAAGACCCCAATTTTAAGCTCAATATCTGTAAAAAATAGTTAAGAACATTTGCTGTTTTTTTTTATATCTGTTAGCTGTTATGGCCATGTTGAAAAGTGTTGGTGGACATTTCATCAAGATGATTTATGATTCAGATCTCATACAACATGAAGCAGCTTCAAACTCAGACTTTTATGAAATAGTCAGGATTTTACATTCCAACATTTTTTCCTCAATCAAACTGTCAGGGAATGTCTAGGTGAAGAGCAAGTGTTATGGGGCTAAATAAAAATTTTAATTAAATAAAATGAACATTTGCCATCAGTCAAGAACAGCAAATGAATAAAGTGGGAGATGATCTGAGGTTTGAGGTGTGAATTTTCTCTATGATTATATCTTAACACCTTTTCCTTCAACTACAAAGAAACTGTCTAAAAGCACAAGTTGAATGCACTGCAGACTTTTGCATGTGATTTGCATTGTGGGCTTCATCAGTAACCAGACAAGCCATAACCTTAACCTTTCTTTAATGGTAGATCAATATGGTCAGCTACACCTGCAGCACAAGGCTTCAGCAAATTGAGAATATATCATACCACCTATAAAAGCTGAAAGAATTATGAGCTGCTCTAAATGAAAAGTAGATCTACTGAAACTGTCCTTATAGGGAATTTATTTCTGGACTGAAAATGCCACTGGAGTGATAACTGATGAAGTACTATCATTAACTCTCTGCGTTCTACTTTCAGAAACTCAGTTGCACAGTTAGTAAAGTATGTACAGTATTTTATAATTGGCTTTTATCTAATAAATAGAGCATGCAAGAAGGACATTTTTCTGCCTGAACCCACTACTACGTTCTGGAAACAACTATCGTACAAAGAATGCTGCAGTTTTTAGACAAACCCAGGTCTTTGTACAAACAAAAGTTTAAATGTTCTTACTTTTTTGCCTTACGAGCAATAATGTTGTCCCGTTTCATAGAAAACAATTAATAGAATCTAGAGCTTAGAGAGAACTGTGTCCTAAACCTATACATTTGATCTTGATTTTTGAATTTGTGAATCTTGCATTAGCATTACAGTAGCTCTTCTCTTAAGTGATAACATCTTCCAGGATGCTCCAGTAAACCTTCAGCTTTTATTGGAATCTACTTTTCTTTCAGATGATAATAGTAATATTTATTACTTTTAATTTGCTTTTAAAAGCTTGAATTATCTGCAAAGAAATAGCAGACTGATCATAAAACATGTTTCTAAATTCTTTGAGACACATAAACCCCAAATTTTGCTTAGTTTGCTCAAAACATTTCCTTTCAATAGGCTTTTCCTATTACAATAGTCTTTTTCAAACTCTAACAGAATCTGAATCAGTTTTTATGCTTTAATCTATGCAAACAGAGTGAGAGAGGCAATATTGTCTCAAATAGATTTGAACTGAACTTTGGGGTGAGGTTAGTGAAAAACAGCCACCTTGCACAGGAGTGAACATTGACTCAAAAGTAAAGCTTTATGAGGAAATAAACTGCCATTGCTAATAACTCCTACAAACTTTATAGCTTACTAATAAGGTCAGATTTTGTTGTAATGTCAGAAATCCTCATACCATCAACCATCAAGTTCGATTTGAGCATGAACACACCCAGCCATTTAACCTCATGGGTGGGGGGGTTTGATGCTAAACACTCGCTGCCATATGAGAGAGGTCGGAGGTCGGCAGTCCAACAGTGAGTGTGAGACCTTTGGACATCAGTGGTTGCTGCTCTCACCTTGTAAAGACGAGTTGCGTGGGCGATACCATGTGATACAATGACAGCTTGGGGGACACAGTGTATAGCTAAAGGGCCAGAAAGACTTACTGGGTGGTCGTGGGGCCCCTAGGTAAATTGCAACCCATTGTAAAATTTGCAGACAACACAACTGTTGTTTTCATCAGCGACAACAATAAGGAATTGTACTGAAAAGTTGCTGTTGTGGCACAATTGGTGAGCTGGTGCCACAACAACCTGTCCCTGATTGTAGACAAAACCAAGGAGATGGTGGTCGACCTGAGGAGAGCACCTGCAGATCATTGACCTCACTTCATCAGTAATTCAGAGGTAGAGAGAGTCAGAACCACCAAATTCCGTGGCGTGAACATCTCCGATGACCTCACCTGGACCAGCAACAACAACTCTGTGCTGAGGAAGGCACAGCAACGTGTTCACGTCCAGCGGAGACGAACCAGCCTCCCAGATCCAATCCCCACCAGTTTCTACAGGGGTGGGTAGAGAGTGTCTTGACCTACTGCTTTACAGTGTGGGTTGGTAACTGCAGTGCTCAGGATCAAAAGAGCCTGCAACACATTGTGAGAACATCTTAAAAGATCATGGGGGCATTCACCAATTCAGAATCTTTTTCTCAAATGTTGTGTGCAAAGAATTTAATCAATATTCAAGGACCCCTCTCACCCCTCTCATGGATTGTTTGAACTACTGAAATCTGGCAGGAGAATCTGGAGTATCAAAGCCAAAACCGCTTTGCATGGTAACAGCTTCTTCCCTCAGGTTGTCAGAGCCTGAAACACTGAGGCCACCTCTCTGTAAACTGAAACTTTCGACTGACTGGTTTGTTTCATACGTACCTGTTCTGATGCTGATCCACCTGTTCTAAGGCTCAGTCATGGTCCTGGACTGTTGCTGTTTACTTTATGTATTTTCTTTTGCACTTGGAAACCACATGGAACAACATTGTGACATATGACTAGCTTGTCATACTGCAAATGTAATTTTACAAAGAGAATAACATCATACATGAATATTCCAAACAATAACTTTACTTTGGAGCTGTAACTAAATAAAGCTAGGTTGGTTTTTTTTGTGTGCAATTTCTTTTCCATAAATCTGTTATTTAACTTCCTGGAGGTTCTCTGATGTTTTAACCAACATTGATTTTATATAAAAATTTTAATATCAATAAGTAAAATAAGATTTTTTAACTTTATCTCCAAAACGTTATTAGTTGTTATTAGAGATGCCTGTCTCAACGAGTCCAGAGAAAGTTCTTTCCACGACTCAGATGGTGACTTGATGGCCTTGGTCACATGGGCCGGACGGAGACTGGTCCAAGCTTTCTCTCTGTTAAAGTTGACCTTGGCATGCAGATGATGTCGAGTTTAATTTAGCAGTTCTGATAAACTGGAGCTGGATTTTAAAAATATGGTTCTTTTCTGGATGTAACTTAGAAGTTCTCTTAGACCACAAACCTGACCTGAGTCTAGAAGCTGGTTTGATTCCAGACAGAAGGTTTCCAGTTGGCATGCTGGCAGGAGACTGCGGAAAATTCGGAAACATACGTTTTTATAGAAAATACGACTAATCAATGATCAGCCAAAAAAATTGACTCCCTCTATGAAACTCACAAGGAGAATGTATTTCATATGGTTTAAGTTCAATAAAGGTCATTATTAATATATTGATATTAACATGAAACGTGACTGATAATAAAAACATGATTATATCATCAATTAGATTCATTTGATGAATTTAAGATTTAAAATAATGCATTTCAAATATGATCAGTGTTTAATATCTAAACCATCAACATTAAAATTATTAATGAGAAAAACTTGAGTTTCTTTAGGACGTCTGTAGTTTCAGAGCAGGCAGGATTCAGTCTCAGGTGGTTTGAAGGAGTTTGTGCAAAGTGGAAGAAATCAACGCACTTGTTTTGGTTTTTAAAGCACACCATCTATTCACTATAAAAGCTGTGATGTTCTTTCCATCACATGAGAAGTTATAATGTGTGAAATGTTTGTTGAAGATGACACAACTTTACATTTTATTTGCTATATCTCTTTTGCCAGACCTGTAAATAGAGTGAATCATTTCTGCAGTGGCATGCTGTCATATTTGTCAAGGCTGAGAATGAACAGCTCTGCCATGGAAAATTTCCACCACAGGAAAGTGATTTACTTGTCAGGCAGGTGGTTCGTCTCTTTGACAGCAAGAACCCCCCCGCCCCCCTCCCCCCCAAGGGCTGATGATGCAAGACTATTCTAGGAAGAGGCAGGCCATAATATATAAAACTATTAGCACTTATGTTGTCTTGTCTGGTAAGTACTTGTCATTAGAACGTTTAGGAAATTAAATGACATAATTTGTTATTAGTCGTGATAAATTAAACAAATCACTATGAGCAGTATTTACATAATGATTTGTTTGAAAGCACAGACAAAACTATTTTTGAAAGTGCTGTTGTAATAGTTCATCACTGTGTTGTATTTACTGTCTGAGTTAGAAAACAAGTCAGGTGTACCAAACGAGGTGGGTACAGTTTATTTTCTAGTAGGACTGTTATATTATGTATTTCATTATAAACATTTTTATGAAAAGTCTACCCTTAAGTTAGAGGAATGGCTAAACCTAGAAATGTATAAGATGTTGGAATGTTTTTGATTTAAAACAGTAGATATACCAGAATGTTTTCCTCATCAACATCTTATGTCTTTTTGTTTAGATGTTTATATATTACACAATGTAAATTTTTAAATATTGTCACATGAGGCGAGGTTAGTTACCAAAAACCTTTAAGAACCAGTCAACACCTGATAATAGAGAATTCCACACAAGGAATTTTTACTCTCACACAACACAGACAGACAAGTCGCCTCCGTCCACGTTAAATCTACACCCATTCCACACACACACACACGCACGCACACACACACACGCACGCACGCGCGCACGCACGCACGCACGCACACACACACACACACACACACACACACAGATAGATCCAGAGACAGCACTGAGAAAGATTTAACGTAACATTTTTCTCTTTGTCGTCACCAGAACCAGAACTTTAACCCCTGATTAATAGACAAATATTAAAGCAGTCTGTAATTACGGTATTATTGAAATGATTTTCTCAAATCTCAATAAAATAGTTAATAAGTTAGGAAGTTTAATTATCTTGATGCCTTGTTCACAAGCGATGATAAGACGAAGTGAGGGATGAACCAACAGATTGGAGTTTCATCCTCATTAATACTTACTTATATATATATATATACATTGTATACTTGTCATATATGATGCATAATAAGGTAGTCATATTATTATTAAGATCTGTTGTAAAAATTGCTGCTCTATTTAATTGAATCCATTTTATTTTTAATATTTCTTGTTGGTTATATTGTTTCTATACTTTTTACTATAGTTTTCTATGCTGACATAACTATCATCTATCCATCTATCTATCTCCACCCATCCATCCATCCATGACTGTGTTCCCAGGAGCAATCTGTGGGAGGAGCTCCAGGACTATGGAGTGGATGGCCTTTAGTTGAGGGCCATTCTCTCTCTGTACCAGAGGAGTGTGTCTGATCTGTGTAGCCAACTGAAAGCCAGACCTGTTTATGGTGAGGGATGGACTCTGCCAGGGCCACAATTTCTCACTGGTTCTGTTCACAACCTTTATGGACAGAATTTCTAGGTGCATTTGTGGTGTGGAGGGTGTTGATTTTAGTGGCAGGAGGACCTTGTCTCCACTTTGTGCAGAGGATGTGGTCCTCTCATCAAGATATGACCTCAGGTTTTACTGAGGAGGTTTGCAGCCAAATGTGAAGTGACTGAGATGAGGACTAGCACCTTGAAATCTTAGACACTGATTCTCAACTAGAAAAGAGTGGCTTGCCAATTCAAGTCAGGGGATAGGTCCTCAAGTGAATACTGTAAGTTTAAGTCTTGTTCACAACTAAGTGAAGGAGAAAGCAGGAGATCAACAAGTGGTTCAGGGCAGAGTCTGCAGTGATGCAGACGCTGAACCGGTCTGTATGCTGAAGAGGGAGCTGAGTCAAAAATCAAGGCTCTCAATTTACCAGTAGATCTATTTTCCAATCCTCAACCATGGTCATGAGCTTTGGGTAATAACCAAAAGAGTGAGATCATGAATACGAGTGGCCAAAATTAGTTTAGGAGGTGGCCAGGAAGAGGATGAGAAGCAAAACAAGGTTTTATGTTTTTGGATTTGAATTGAACTAGTTCACTTTTTCTGTAAAGAGTTTTGGTTGAAACTTGGCACTATATACAAGTAAAATGAACTGAGTTGAAAATAGTTTACTTAGCATTGTCATTGTTTATCCCTCATAAAATAACCAAGTTGTTGTGGTCTAACAATAACTCATGTTTAGTAACAATTCCTTTATAATGACAGATTTTTATCGTTTTTTCAAAGTTGCTGCTATTGCTATAGGAACCAGTTCTACTAAAGTGAAAAAACTGAGTGGAGTTAAGAACAAGCATTTTAACTCAAGTGATTCATGTTGAAGGAAGCCATCAACAGTTTGTGTTCCAAAAGCTTCCTTTCAACAAGTGCTTGTTCAATTTGTTTGTACAAGAACAAGCCTGAACCTTTATCACTGTTTAACAGCTCGCGTATCTGAAGATGGCACAAGGTCTTTTAGTATAAATAATGAATGCAGAGCAACTTTACTGTGATTATCATACCTGTCAAGTCTCCCGTTTTGGCCGGGAAACTACCGTATTTTACCCCTCTTTCCCGCCGTCCTCCCGTATTATTATTTTCCCGTAAATCTCCCGTATTATATAGATATTTTTTAAATTTCTCTGCCTCTCCAAACTGATCTGTCTGTAACCTCGCGAGAACTGCCACATGCAGTAGCCCGGGTGGAAGTTCTCGCGAGATTTGTGCAGACCGCGGGAATATAACAGGAAGAAAACAAACGAGAGAGATGGATGTGAGTGAAGAAGGCATTCCTGCCAAAAAACCAAAGAAGTCGTGTAAATATCTGGAAAAATGGGACAGCGAATTTACTTTCCTGAAGAAGAGCAGGATGGGGCATGGTCACGCATTCTGTAAGATTTGTAATTGCGACTTTAGCGTCTCCCACGGGGGGAGGAATGATGTCGGTCAGCATGAAAAATCGACCAAGCACAAACGCTGGCTAGAAGCGCAGAAACATGCCCAGGCAATGTCGGCATTTGTGACTAGGAATACCACAGAGGCTGACCAAGTCATAAATGCTGAGGTTAAAATGGCGATGCTGTGTGCCAAAAACAACATTTCATTCACCTTCTGTGATGACTTCAACAAGTGTGTAGCTGAGATGTTCCCGGACTCTGCTATTGCACGAAAATATTCAGCAGGAAAAACCAAGACTACACAACTCATCAAAGGTAAGATTATTCAAATTAAGTATAAATATTGTGTATACGCATACATATTTGATAATGTCCAGCAGGCATATTGTCATCTAATTGTCAACATTACTGGGCACTAACTCAACAGGTGCCATAGCAGCAGAGCTAGATGACGAGTTGGCCAAAACATGCAGAGCTCAGCCCTTTTCATTGATGTGTGACGAGTCGAACAACAGAAAAACAGACAAAGAATTTGTCATCCTGACCAGACTCTACGATGAGGCTACTCTGCAGGTCGCTACAAAATTCATGGAGATGCCTATATGCAACGTGGGAAATGCAGAAAATCTGTATGAAAAGCTGAGTGAAGCATTAAGGTAGAGGAGCTGCATTGTGTTGTTGATGTGTAGTAGTTTGCATTTAATTATAACGTTGGGTTTTGTCTGAGACATTTTGTGGCATCTTTTCCTGTTTCCAATAGAAAAAGAGGCATTCCATGGGAGAACCTGATAGCCTTTAACTCTGACAATGCAAGTGTGATGAAAGGCAGACACAACTCTGTCATCAGCAGACTGAAGACCAGCCAGCCCCACGTCCAGGACCTCGGCTGCATCTGCCACCTAACACAGCTGGCCACTGGCTGTGCCATCAGAGCAGCACAGGTACCTGTGGAAGACATCCTGGTTGGGATATACACCCACTTTGATAAAAGGTAAATGTATATAAATAAACAGGCCTGCAGTTGATATTTTTACGAACATACACATACATTTCCAGCCACTAACTAAATAATGTTCTGTATTACAGTGCAAAAAGATGTGAAATCTACAAAGAGTTTGTAGATTTTACTGATTCAGACCACCTGAAGCTCCTCAGGTACTGCAGCACCAGATGGCTGAGTCTGTTAACCTGCATCCAGAGAGTGTTGAACCAGTGGGATGCACTACAGGTAAGGATGGCAACTTCAGGAGATACATTCAGTTTACTATGCTATGTTTTCCTTTTAATAATGAATTGCCACCCTGTGTCCCTATGTACTCTAGGCCTACTTTAACAGCCATGAGGAGGTGGAGAGGAGTGCCAAAGTGCATGATCTAGCCAGCCATCTGCGCGATCCAGTAGTGAAGATCTACTTCATGTTCCTGACCGCTGCTCTTAAACCTTTATCAGAATTTAATATTGCCTTCCAGGTGGGTGTCAATGTTATTGAATGTATGTGTGAATAATAATCAGTTATAATTAAATGTGATTTTGGTAATTGTAGCATTCTTAATTCACTGTTTTTTTGTTGTGATCAATGATATTTCCTGCAGTCAGAGGGAGTACAAATCCACAGACTTGAAGAGGAGATGTGCAGGCTGATCAGGAGGATCCTGGGATACCTCATACCAGCCAGGGCCATCGTGGGTGTACCGCTCAGGGAGGTGGAGTATGGCAAAGGACATCAGTTGGCTGATGAAGAGCTCTTTATTGGAGCAGACACAAAGGCCTTCATGAAAAGTGCAGAGCTTCCTGTGTCTGCTGAGAAGAAAATCTTTCAGTGAGTATATTACCCAGCAGTTATATAATTAGAATCTTTTGACAGTATGAGGGAATAGGCTGTAGTGTGCCTAAAATGTTGCCACTAATGCAGTTTTATGCTGTTGTAGAACTGTGAGAAGATTCTATGAAGCAACGCTTCAGAAGATGTTCTCCTCCTTTCCCCTCCACCATCCGCTCCTGAGGGACTTGAAAGTGCTGGACCCTGCTGCTCGCCTCGACATTACTCCAGGGACAGGTAGATGTTAGGGGCAGTTCCCCATTGATAGAATGATTGAATTAGTTAAATACTGCATAATGTAGAACTGCACTGTTCAAACACTTGCTTTATTTCACAGTGGAAAGGCTAGGGGCCCTGTTCCCTCAGTTGAGCTTGAGTGAAGATAGGCTGAGAGAGGAACTCATTGACTACCAGGTGACAGATAGCAATCAACTCCCCCAAGAAGACAAACTTGACAGATTCTGGGGTCTGCTAGGGAAGGATATGAGGTTCAGTGAGCTGCCAAGATTAATGAAGGCTTTACTCTGCATTCCCCACAGCAATGCCAGTTCTGAAAGGGTGTTTAGTATGGTGAGAAAGATTGTTACAGAGAATAGGATGTCATTAGACAACAGCACAGTTTGTGCTTTACTGTCATGTAAAATCAACCACTCTGGACCAGCTTACAAATACACTCCATCCACAAAAGTATTAAAGAATGCAAAATCTGCAACACATTTGTATAATCAGTCATTATTGAATGTCAGAGAGCCACATGAGTGAACATGATAGATTAAAAGAAAATGTGCAATGAAAATAACATGTAAATGTTTAACTTAAAGACAAGCAATGTGAGATAAACAGTAAATATGTAATGTGTTGATTACTATATAAACTGAAAAATTTCAAATCAATAAATGTGCTTCATTTACCCTTTTGTGTTTTCATTTAGGCTGTTTTATAACATAACAATGTTCACAGCATTTCAATGTCAACAAAGGTAGGCCTATCAAATTCTGATCAACTAATTGTAGTTAGTAAGTGGTTGACAAGTGGTTATTTTAGATTTCTTGAACACGTTATGTATCTTAAAATGTAAGACACTGGAGCTTGGTTGTGGTGGTGGGTTGGCTCACGGCGGGTGTTGGAAAATTTCCCTTATTTTCAAATCCAAAACTTGACAGGTATGGATTATTCCTGACTAGTTGAGGAGTTTATGGCCATACTTCACCAAACATCGTGATAGAGAATGTCTTTAAACCAGAATCTGATCATTGAAATTCATATGAGCACACATTTACAACAGACATTTAAATCACTAAAGGAAAAAACTCATCATGCACAATAGCTGCCTATTCCTGGACCTCAACTATCTTAAACAGAATGACAGCATAATGGAAGCCTGTTGACTAAAGATAAATATTCCATCAGCAGCACACTTGGTCTGCTCTTCAAAACTGAAGGGAGGCAGCACAACTTTGTGAAAACAATAAAATATCAGTGATTTATTATCAGCTATATTCATGGAATGCAATGTCACCATGAACATAACTAAAATTATCAATTTCTACTAAATATAAAATCAAAAAAAACTTTTTTTTTTTTTTACCAAGGTTTAAAATGTAAATAGCTTTTTTTGTCCTTCAGCAGGGAAAATCAGGTGCACCAGCAGTAAAGTGACGGCAAGTCAAAAACATACAGATTCGCACAAGGGTAAAATATATAAGAAAACAGATGATAAGAATAAGAGAATGTAAGGTAATTTACAGCAGACACATAATAATAGCATGAAACTAATTACAGCATAAAAATAATAAAGTACTGTACAATCATTAAATGGCAAACTGATTTACAGAAATGTCAAACTGAATAGGGTTATTGCTTTTAAAGAACTGAGTACAAAAAATGAAAAAGTACCATGTGCTAATAGATTTGTGCATAAAAAGAAACAATAACATCAGGAATGTAAATACGTATTGAGTTTGTTGGGAGCAGTGATAGTTATAGAGTCTAACAACTGCTGGCAGGAAGGATCTACAATAACACTCCTTTGTGCATCTAGAATGCAGCAGCCTGTCATTAAAGGAGCTCCAGTTCTGCAGCAGCATCATGCATGGGGTGGAAACATCCTACAGTGATGTTATTGTTGCCAGAGTTCTTCTGTCTCCCATCTGCACTGTCTCAAGGGGGCATCCTAGGACAGAGCTGGCCTTCCTGATTAGCTTATCTAACTTCGTCCTCTCAGACGTAAATAAGCTACTGCTCCAACAAACTACATCACAGAAAATGGCTGATTCCACCACTGAGTCAAAAAGGTATTCAGGAGCGCCCCCTGCACCCCAAAAGACCTCAGTCTTCTCAGCAGATAGATTCTGCTCAGACCCTTCCTGTAAAAAGCATCAGTGTGACTTCAGTTTATTGTTATGGTGAACACTAAGAGACATCATCTCAATGTCTGCTCCGTGAATGTTCACAGTGTCAAAGTTGTGGGTTTGTACCTGTGAGTCCACCACCAGTTCCTTGGTTTTTCCTGCATCTGCATTACCAATGGTGCCACCAAACAACAACAAAAACAGCAATAATAATAAAAACTATTATACATTTATACAATATTATTCTGACTAATATTAGAAAGTGTGTGACATACTGGTCTGGAGAAAACAAGGTGGGCTTTACTTCTTTCTTTTTTTTTGGTGGGCTTTACTTCAAAGACCCTCTGATATTGCTTCATGACATACCTGTAGATGCACTAAATATCTGAAAATTACAGTTTCATATTTCTATCCATCAATTGTTGGGAGAAATCTCATTGTCTTACAGAAAAGTTTGGCTTTGAAAAAGATTTGCCTTCTCAGTGTGATTCCAACAGATTATTTTCATGTTCTTGCAGTTAGTCATGGCACTACTACGGATGGGGTAACACAAAATGTAAAAGTTTTCAGATAACATAGAAAAGATCTACTAAAAAAGAAGTCTTGGAAAGGTATTATAAAAGCATGTCCTTCAGTCATAGCCTATTGGACCTACTGTTCAGCAACAGGTCAATTTTAAGTCAACAGCAGCAATTTTGCCACAAGGAACAACAAACATAGACATTTCATTTAGCAGCTTAAGTAGTTCCAAAAAGGGGATTTTCATGTATTTACTTTGCAATCTGTAACTCACACACGAAGGCTTAGGTTTGTCTAAACTCAAGAATATATATGCATTTTGTATCTTCAATATGGAAGGAAATGCAAAAAATGGGTGAACTGTAAAAAGGGTCTCATCATCAGTGCATTTCCAAGTGCAGTAAACATGAGTGCATTATGGGTTTTAGACTGACTTTTTTACAAGTTAATAAAAGTGGGAATATACTGAATAAACAGATATATTAACTATTTATTAAGCAGCCTTTGTAATTTATGCTGACAATGGGTTTGAATTGTTTCATTAAAAAATGCATCAACGTTCCTTTAGAGGATTTTAAGCTTGGACCAAATAAAGCCTCCTCTGGACAGTATTAACAGATTTCTGCATTAAAAAGTAAAGTTACAAAAGGTATTTTTATCTTTCATTGTTGTACTCTTTGACTATCTGAGGTTGTAAATAGTTTTAATTGTGCCAATTTTGTGCATGCTGCCTTTCTATTTCAAAAATGGCTACTGTGTCATGTGTGCTTTTATATGTGGCTGCTGCTACCCTGCTGAAACTATCCAGCTCATGATTTAGGATTGTCATGACTCTGTGCCATTCCTCTTCTCACATACACCAGATCCTCTGCTCATTCCTATACTTCAGCTGCCTCATGGGTATTTATGTGTTCAACTGGCTACGGTACTGAAGGGGCTGGCACATATGTCTTCCTAAACTCTCTGAATAATTTAAACTAACAGCCATTCCTATAAAAACCCCATCTATATTAATGAGCAGCCTCCAACCATTTGGATCACCGATGGGACGCTCTGGTTCTTTCATCATGTCTCCAGTGTCAGAAGGCTTTGCCTTCACCAAAACATTCCAGGTAGTGTGAGATAAAGATGGTTGGGTTAGAAAATACCACACAGTTTTCCTTCCCAAAACAGATATCCAAAATGTTATGCTACTGATGCATTCAGAGTTTGGCAAATATTTTAAATTCAAAATAACGGCTCTGCACACTGAACTGGGTCAGGGTGTCAAAAAGTTAACCACACACTGAGCTCAACTTTAATTTGATAGTTACATTGAATCATTTATGAGAAGTCACATCAGCTCACTGCACTCCACTGGACAAATTAGATTTTAAATTTGCAAAAAATATCCACAGTTATTGCAATCAAATTTGCAGTGAAGAAAGAACTCAAAGACTTTCGACTTTGACTTTTGGTATTATCTTTTATACTTGTTATATGTAGTGATATAAAACCTTAGTTTTATGGTACACCTTCTGCTAATTTATCCAGTTTATCTGAGGGTTTATTCAAGAGTCTCTGTGCTCAGGATACCTTGTTGAGATAACTATAAGTGATAAAAAGCAGGAATATCTAGGTTCATTAATTGGCAGGGAGTTAGTTTACGTACCTTGTATTGACGAATGGACGCTGAATCAGGAATAAAACTTTAACAGAATTTTTTCACTAACAAAGACGGACAGTTACAAACAGATTAGCATTGAGGTAGCAATTTTGGTTAGCATATCAACAAGTGTAAGGTGTTCTAAAGTTGATCTTCTGAGTTTAATGACCTGAGCCTTATGATGTAAAAGACTAGGGAGTTAACTTAAAGGGTTTAGTTACTAGGGGTGCAGTGGAGGAGTTACTTTGGTGTAGCAAGCTATGATGTGAATTAGCTTTATCAAAGTAGCCTCAGTTTTACCAGACCATGGACGCTTACTGTTCGGCGTTCCTGGATCGAGTCCTGCAGGTGGAGGTCGACGAGGAAGCGGAAGATTCCCCCTCGATCAATCTGAAGGCCCTCGGAGGTGGGTTAGCCACCTTGGGCCAGCAGGAGACATCCGTGGATACGACGTCAGTAGAGCCATTTCTGGTTTAGCATAGCTGTAGCTTTCTTCCCCATTTTTGGTGGAGAGAGGCAGACGGGTGGTGTCTGGGCCTCAGAGGTAAGAAGCGTTCATCGGCCGAGAACGGGGCTCGCTACCCGTACAGGCGAGGCCGGCAACCGAGAAGCACACTGTGTAGCAAGTTGACAGTGAGCTCTGGACTCATCAATGACTAGATGAGAACTGAAGCCTTCCGGGAATGGAAAAGCTAAAAGGGAGTCATGTGTGATGTGGACCAATGGGATTGGGTTTACTAAGTCACATGACTCAGGTCTTTAAAGTCACAGTTACCTTAATGAAGGAAGTATTTCATTAATAATATTGATTTAACCTTTAGCAAAGTAAAAATATGAAATAATACTGAAGCTAGATCAAACATTCATAACACTGTAGGAGAAAGAGCATTAATCTCACTAAGACATTTCTGTAACAGATTAAGAGTAGTGTCATTTTAGAAAGAGACACCAAGGAGTCTTTTGAGTTTATTATTACTAAAAGAGTCCTGTGGAATCTTCCGGAAAAATGATATGGACACCTGGAAGAATGTTGATTCAGGTTAAAACGTAATAAAAGAGTCATTGTAATCCAAGTTATTGGGAAAAAGAGGATTATTGTTTGTGTGATGGTCAAAGGTCAGAGGTTATAGCGTATTTGGTAACGCTACATATACTGAAGATATTCAGCGTATTGTGAAATTTTTGGCTAGTTGGAAATGAATGTGGAATCTTTCAATTCCTTCAAAAATTCACAAAAGCTTTGTGCTTTTCAATTGTAAACTACTGCAGCTCACTTCAAAATTTAAACGGGTCACCAGACTTTGAGTGATTATCATATGACTCAGCATTTTGATCTTTTAGTTTTATTAAATCAGTTTACTTTTTACAAAAAACATTTTTTCTTCACTTCTCTCCAACTTTTACTGCTCAGACATTTTTGTCCAAATCATTTGCAAAAAATAAAAACTCTTAAAGCGATACTCCAGCAGAAAGTGATTTTTTGTCATGTGGTGTGAGGTTGTGGTAGGACCCTAGAGGGTACACACACAGCTGGAGTACAGGAGATAAGTGAAAAAACAAGATTTATTAATAAATGCTGAGGTGAGGTTCTCGAGCGATCCAGGGGGATGGTACGCCACCTAATGAGCACAGGCGGAGGGTAATGGAACATGCAGGTTTGTATATATTGAGTGGAGGTCTTCCTGTGGAATGGAAGGAAGGGCTCAAAGGAAGGGAGTGCCAGTCCTAAGTTAGGAAGGGTAGAGCGGTGGAGAGGTGAATGGAGTGAAGGCAGCAAGCTGGTAGGGGAACAGGCAGACTAGGCAGGCATGTGGTGGAAGAGGACTCTGGAGATGATGTAGGAGTGGGACGACAGCCGAGGAGTTACTGGAGTATACAAACACAGGTTAACCAGAACAAAAGCGATTGGGATCTCAAAACAGAAGGCCTGTGTTACCACAGAGGAGTGGAATGATCTGGTGCTGTCTCACAGTCAGCAAGGTCCTCTTAAGCTCCACCACTGATTGATTGCAGCTGCGGCTCATCAGGGTAATCAGCCTGTTGCACCCTGCTGATTGGGAAGGAAAAACACAGAACTGCCTGCAGGAGCCCAGAGCATGACAATTTTTTGTCTATTGCCATATTTCTCATAGTTAGATAAGTGAGCAAAAACAATTTGTGACCAGTCCAGCTGTCTTCCTGATCCAACAGTACTCCTTTAGCATTAGCTTAGTGTAAAACACTGTAAGTGAATGGTAACAACTAGCATTGTGAGAAAAAAAAGTCCCTAAAACTCATTCAGTAGTGATACTAATGATACTAATTCTGCCTAGTGACCTCAAATGATTCCCAATTATTTGATTTTCTAGTAAATGTTCTGCATTCTTGCTAAAAATATGTATCAAGCTATGTAAAGAAGCAAACATTAATTTTTTTTAAAAACTCTGCGAAGAAGAGGTGTGTGTATTTTTATTTCATATAGTCTGTAATTGTAACACTCCTGAATCAAAAATCAAAAACAAAGATGAGCACTGGACTAAGATTAAGTTAATGACTTTTCACACTCTAAGTATATTTAATGGACAATATCTTCTACAAGCCAGTTTTATTATTGGGTGTAAAAAATGGTGCTAAAAGATCAACACATTTCCCCTGTTGATACCTTTATGATGAGGCAGGCTCAAACAATGCTTTGGTTTGGAGTTACTGTAGTGGGAAATCATGTATTGATCACCAGCAGCTGGGGAATTGACTTGAAATGAAGATGAAAGAGCTGTGAAGTTCAGAATTACTTTAAACTGGCCCTCCTTTTCAATATTTCTCTACTGTTCCATTAAACACCCAAAAGCACGGTGCCATTCCGCAACTGAGCATCTGCTCACACAGCTGGCCATTTGTCTTAATGGTTAGTAATTCACTTACCAACAAGAGTCATGTATGACCCAAGCTTTCATCAGCAAAAGTGTGGGTTTTCATTTGAGAGTGTACGGAAAGAACAGGAAATAAATAGCTCCCTAAATAGAAGTGGAACACAAAGAAAAATGAAAACATCGTGGCCAGCCACTGAGAACTCCTCCTGGGGAGCCGACGTGCATCACGTTGATGGTTGTGTGCAAGGAGAAGTTATTTATTAGATTGCAACCAGGGGTGTAAATTAACAAATTACATTAGCTCTTGTTAGTGTAATTAAGTTGTATTTTTACTTTTTAAGTCATTTTAAAAATCTGTACTTTTACTTGAGTATGTCTTTCTTCAAGTATTGTACTTTGTTGCATTTACATTCTATTACTAAATAAATATGTAAATGTAATATATTATGTAAATATGTTTGCAACAGCTTGTCTTTACAATTTGGTCTTTAGTCTGGAAAACGTTTTTCAGTATGTTTTTTCCTTTACAGTCAGTGCGTACTGCTGTAATCAGCATGCTGTGTCCACAGAATGAAAGTGACAGATTGTTTTTCTGGCTGACAAAAACGACCATCACATGGAGCTCCTCTGCTGGAAAGATCTTTCCTCAGATCTCATAGTTTGAAAATGACTTGGAAGAATTTGCCGATGTGGATATTTTTGTTTCTAAAATACAGCCGTAAGAGCCTATAAAAGATTAAAGGTGAAGTTGGTCCACACAAAACTTTAGCTAATTAAAAAAAAAATGTCTGAATTGGTGGGTAAAAAGCAGATGATTCAGCAGATTGCATGTTTTCTTCTGCATAGCCCAGTTGACTGACTAGCATTAAAAAAACAGTCAGTTAGAATCAATGTGAGTGTTCTGTACAGATAGAATACACAATGCAGAAAAAGGCCTGACCTTGCTGCTTTATACAAAAAGGCATAATACTTTTCTTTTTCAAATATTTTGGACACTAATTCTGCAAATCATGCAAGTTATCTTGTGAGCTTATGTCTCCGAATTTCAAATGAGCAATCTCTATTTTCAACTAATTAAAAATTTTTTTTATCACCAACCATCTAATGTATTCTTCATTGCAAAATGCAGTGTTTACACAGAAAAAATAAAACAGTTATATCACACGAATCACATATTTGCAATGTCAAAAACATCCTTTAACAAAAGGCCTATCATTCTTTAAAGGAATGCATATTGCTCTGTGCTTTTCATGTCAGTTTTAAAGAATCTTTTGTTGAAAAAGCATTGAGTTATAATTGTTTGGTCATGTCTTTAAAAACAATGCTATTTCATGCATAATTACCAAATCTTGTGCAAGCTATTAGCACCCAGTACATGTTTTGTGAATGCACATCAAACTGAATCTCACATGTCAAATTCACCAGGTTATAGTCCTTTTTTGTTGTTTGCCAGTTGTCAGTTGGTTGGAGTTGGATTGACCTTTAAGGTTAATGTACATCCAAGGAAAACTTTGAGAGTTTCATCTAAATCCTTCTACTGGTTCAAATGTTTTAAAACAGTTACGATTGACTTCAGTGGGAAATGGTTGACATGAGAGCAAAGTCGGCGTCCTGAAGTGTTTTTTTTCTGCAGCCGGTGATAAAACTGTCAGCTCTCTGATACATTGGTTTATGACTGTCCAATAGTTCAGCATACCTAAACTGAATTATGAAGAGAAATGTGACTGATCTAATATTGATACTGTGGCGACCCTGTATTTCTTTTTGAGTTTTAAGGCTGGAATCCTTTGTACTGTTCTGTGTTGCTGTTCCTTTAAGAGCGTTGTTGTTGCTGTGGGTGTGTGTGATTGGTGGAGCGGAGCGGGAGAGGAGCCGAAGTTTGTGTGTGTGAGTGAGAACTCCTCTGGCTCCAGCCTGTTCAGATCTCTGTATTAGCGTGGTTACGGCTGACAGTAACCGTTCTGGTTCCTGAATAAAAGAACAGCGAGAGAAAACTGGGAACAACTAGTCCGTCGTCTCTTTCCGTTCTGACGGACGCTACATTGGTGTCAGAAGTAAAACGTTGGGAACTTCTACTGCTGCTCGCTGTTAGCCACTTAGCTCGGAGTCTTCGCATGGCGGCTCGACGAAGCGTGGCCAGCATGCTGCCTGTAAAGGAGGAGGAGGTGATGTATAGTGGTTGTACTGATCCTACATGGCCGGTGATGGACTCCGGCGGTACCTCGGACCACGCAGCCCGTTTGAGACAAACAGTGAGGGAGCTGGCCGCCGAAGCAGGCTTCAGCGTGAGCAGCCACGACGGCGCAAAACCTCCATCCCGCGTTGGCGGGCGGCCAAAGGTAAACATTGATGGCAGCGCCCAGGGAAATCAACCGCCGGTGAAGACGCCAAAATACTCCGGTAGGGCGGACTGGGAGGCTTTCCATGCCCAATTTGAACTGTTAGCAAAGGCTGCGGGCTGGTCGGAGGACATTAAAGCGCTACAGCTGGCTCTGTGTCTTACGGATGAAGCTCTGTCGTGCTTGTTGTTGTTAAGCCCGGCTGAGAGGGACGACTATGAGGCGTTGGTGGGAGCCCTGAAGTGGCGTTTTGGACAGTGTAACCAGCCTGGGGTGCTTCGTTCAGAACTGGCTAGCAGGCAGAGACTAGCTGGAGAGCCGCTGCGTACTTGGCCAATGATGTTGAAACCCTGACCAGAAGAGCATATTCACACATGTCTGCTGATGTGCAAAGTGAACTCGCCAGAGACCATTTCATTCGGGCCATCAATCCCAGAGAACTGCGCATGCAGACGCAGCTAGCACACCCCCGTACTCTGCAGGAGGCGCTGGAGCTGGCCTTAGAGAGGGAGGCAGTAGGAGCAGCTGCGATGGACGACCGCGTCGGAACAGGTCCTGTTGCGAGGGCTGTGGTACAGGAGAGCTCAGCCCGAGAAAAACCAGCGTGGGCTGCTGAATTGACTGAACTGATCCGTTCGGTGTCACTGCAACCACAGCGCGGTGGCCCTCACCCCCGCTCTCGACGGGGCCCTCCGGTGTGCTGGGTGTGTGGCCAGGCGGGCCATATCAGCGTGCGCTTCCCCAGGCAGGTGGGTGATTCGGGAAACGATCCGGGGTCTGTGTAAACGGGACGTCACAGACCCCTGCTACTGTGTCCCACATGCCTCCAGCAGACGGTATCGGACGGGGGAGTAGGGCTCTGCTCCCAACAGAAGCAGACGGGGTCGCAGAGTCTGTGCGAGTTGTGGGCTGGACTCACGTGGGGAACTTTTGCCATGCCCCCATCACCCTGGCAGGGGCTCCATGTGTGGCCCTTGTGGATACAGGCTCCACTGCTACTTTGGTGCGACCCGATCTGGTCCCAAGTGAAACCCGGTTGGATTCTACTGTTGTGAAACTCCGAACTGTGACTGGGGAACTAGCCCCTATGCTAGGAAGGTGCGTGCTCACTATTCAGGTTGGGGGGGTGTCGATGGATTTTGGAGTGTGGGTCGCAGCGGTTCAAGACCCATGCATATTAGGACTGGACTTTCTCCGGGCTGCTCGCTGTGTGTTGGACTTGGGGGTGGGCTCATTGACTTTTCCAGGGGGCCCTGTAGTCGAAATGGTACACCCCTCACAGCCCCCTTGCCCCTGCCCATCATCCGCAAAGGTTGGGAGAGTATCAGACCCTCCCCTTCATAGTCCCTCCTCTACATCCTCATCCTCCACAGTTCCACCTTCAAACGACGTGTGCTCCCCTGCAGCTGGCCCGCAGCCAGCAGTGGGAGGGGTAGACAGGCTAACAGCGGTGCGGGAGATTTGGGCACGGTGCTGTGCTGACCAGGAGCCCCAACAGCAGGAGGAGCTGTGGGAAGTACTGTGGGAGTTTAAGGACTTATTTGCTCTGTCGGAGGAGGAGGTGGGCCTGACACATCTGGTGCAGCATGAAATTGACACGGGAGATGCACGGCCAGTTAAAACGCGCCCTCGCCGCCTCCCCCTTGCTCACCAGGCAGCTGCTGACAACGCGATTGAGGAGATGGTAAAT
Organism: Callopanchax toddi; assembly: GCA_006937965.1. Classification (NCBI taxonomy): domain Eukaryota; kingdom Metazoa; phylum Chordata; class Actinopteri; order Cyprinodontiformes; family Nothobranchiidae; genus Callopanchax; species Callopanchax toddi. The sequence continues at coordinate 1,341,582 of SSNR01000048.1, read as the reverse complement.
GGTAAATGGCTTGTATTTATAGAGCGCTTTTTACAGTGCAGAACACCCCAAAGCGCTGTACAACACGAACAGTCACTCACCCATTCACACTCACACACTGGTGGTGATAAACTACATTGTAGTCTCAGCTGCCCTTGGGCACTCTGACAGAGGCGGGGGCTGCCATGCACCGGCGCCCTCCAAGACCCTCTGACCACCACTCAGAGATGCTGAGGACTGGTGTGATTGAGCCCTCTGACAGCCCCTGGGCTTCGGGGGTTGTGATGGTGAACAAGAAGAAGAGTTCTAAAATGAGGTTTTGTGTGGATTACAGGCCACTGAACAGCGTCACCAAGAAAGACTCGTACCCGCTGCCCCGTATCGATGAGTCATTAGATTTGGTGTCTGGCTCATCTTGGTTTTCCTCATTAGACCTCCGCAGCGGGTACTGGCAGGTGCCCCTCAGCCCAGATGCTAAACCAAAGACTGCATTCTGCACAGGGAAAGGGCTTTGGCAGTTCCGTGTCCTCTGTTTCGGACTCTGCAACGCTCCAGCCACGTTCGAGCGGCTGATGGAAAAGGTGCTGGCTGGGATCCCTTGACAGGAGTGTCTTGTTTATTTGGACGACCTCCTTGTCCATGGGAACTCATTCAAGGCTGCCTTGGAGTCCCTGCGGCTGGTCCTGGGGAAGATTGCAGCAGCTGGCCTGAGGCTCCACCCAGACAAGTGCTGTTTCATGAGGAAAGAACTGGAGTTTCTGGGGCACAGGGTTGGTGGGGAGGGTATAAGCACGATGGAAGAGAAAGTGCAGGCTGTAAAGGACTGGCCAACCCCCTCCAATCTGAGGGAGCTGAAAAGCTTCATCGGACTAGCGTCCTACTACCAGCGGTTTGTGCGTGGCTTTTCGTGCATTGCCGCGCCCCTGTTCAGCCTGCAACGGAAGGACTGTGATTTCGTGTGGACGCCGGAGTGTGAGCAGGCCTTCAACTGTTTAAAGAAGGCCTTGATGGAGTCTCCTATTCTCACACCCCCAGACCCAAACCTGCCGTTTGTTTTGGACACTGATGCCAGTGATGTGGGGATGGGGGCAGTGTTAAGCCAGGTAGGCCCTGAGGGAGAGAAAGTGGTGGCTTACTTTAGCAAGACCTTTAATAAAGCCGAGAGACGCTATTGTGTTACGCGCCGGGAGCTCCTTGCTATTGTGAGAGCAATAAGCCACTTCAAGTATTACCTCTGCGGCCTACCCTTCCCTGTCCGTACTGACCACGCAGCTCTCCAGTGGCTGATGTCCTTCAAAGAGCCGGAAGGACAGATCGCACGCTGGCTGGAGGAACTGGCAGCGTATGTCTTCCAGGTAGAGTACAGGGCGGGAGCTCGTCATGCTAATGCAGACGCTATGTCCAGGCGTCCCTGTGCTCCAGACGGCTGCCGTTATTGTGACAAGAGGGAGGCTCGGGAGAATGAACTCTGCTATGAGGAGGAGCACCGCCCCCGGCACGGCGGAGACATACTGCTCTGCAGAGCTGCACAGGTTAACCCCCCGGAGTGGAGGGTGCATCAGGAAAAAGATCCAGATTTACAAATGGTCCTGCAGAGGGTGGAGTTGGGACAGAAGCCACAGAGGGAGGAGATTGCCGGATGTTCGCCTGCTTCCAAAGGACTTTTTGAAAAGTTTGAGGCTCTCCAAGTAAAGGATGGAGTGCTCCAGAGAGCCTGGAAAGAGCCTGCCACTGGTGAGGAGAGATGGCAGGTGGTGGTTCCCAGAACACTCAGAGAGTCTGTGCTAAAAGTCTGTCACGGATCTGCTGGAGCTGGACACTTTGGAGTCTCAAAAACCCTCCGCCGACTAAGACAGGGGTTCTACTGGGGACAGATCAGGAGAGACGTTGAGGACTTTTGTCGCCGGTGTGATCTGTGCACCGCCCACAAGGGTCCCCCAAACCAGTCCCACGCACAGCTCCAGCAGCTGGCAGTGGGGGCCCCCATGGAGAGAGTTGCAGTGGACATAATGGGTCCATTTCCCCTCACAGACAAAGGGAACCGTTATGTTTTGGTCGGTATGGACTACTTTACTAAGTGGCCAGAGGCCTTTGCCATACCAGATCAGGAGGCGGGGACTGTTGCTGATGCGCTGGTGGAAGGCATGTTCTCCAGGTTTGGTGCAGCTGAGGTCCTCCACAGCGACCAAGGCAGAAACTTTGAGTCTGCCGTGTTCGCTGCTATGTGTGAAAAGCTAGGAATGCAAAAGACTAGGACCACACCACTGCACCCTCAGAGCGACGGCCTCGTTGAGCGGTTCAACCGAACGCTCGCGAAACAGCTTGCCATCATCACCGCGGAGCATCAACGAGATTGGGACATGCACCTGCCACTTGTCCTACTGGCTTACACATCTGCCGTGCAGGATTCCACCTTGTGCACCCCTGCTCTTCTCATGCTGGGACGAGAGCTGAGAACACCGGCGGAGATGGTCTTCGGAAGGCCCCCAGATGCACCATCAGTTCCCCCAGGACCGGAGTATGCGAGGAGACTCCAGGATAGCATGGAGTCAGCCCACGCTTTTGCTCGTGACCAGTTGCAAAAAGCGGGCAAAAGGCAGAAAAGGAACTATGACGTCAGGACAACGGGACAAGATTTTAGGGCTGGGGACCTCGTGTGGGTGTACTGCCCAAAAAGGAAGAAGGGTCGGTGCCCTAAATTGGACTGTCATTGGGAGGGGCCTTGTGTTGTGCTGGAAAGACTGGGCGAAGTGGTGTATCGAGTTCAGTTACCACCTAGGGGTAGACGGGTGGCCTTACACAGGGATAGGCTAGCTCCATATAGAGGGGATGCACGTCCTAACCAGGGTGGGCTGCCCCTCCCCCGGGAGAAGCAGGACTCTGTACCCTTAGCCTCATCCGTTCTTCCCCCTTCCCCTTCTGCACATTGTTCTCCACCTCCTGTTCGGCTGCCGCCACAGCCCCTGGGTCTCAGCCCCAGTAGGCCCCGTAGGCAGAGGAAGCCCCCGGGTTACCTCAAAGACTTTTGTTGTGATCCCTCGGGACGAGGGACTTAATAAGGGGGGGGGGGCAGTGTGGCGACCCTGTATTTCTTTTTGAGTTTAAAGGCTGGAATCCTTTGTACTGTTCTGTGTTGCTGTTCCTTTAAGAGCGTTGTTGTTGCTGTGGGTGTGTGTGATTGGTGGAGCGGAGCGGGAGAGGAGCCGAAGTTTGTGTGTGTGAGTGAGAACTCCTCTGGCTCCAGCCTGTTCAGATCTCTGTATTAGCATGGTTTCGGCTGACAGTAACCGTTCTGGTTCCTGAATAAAAGAACAGCGAGAGAAAACTGGGAACAACTAGTCCGTCGTCTCTTTCCGTTCTGACGGACGCTACAATACTTAGTACTTTTATTGGTACAAACATAATAGAAGTACTATGTTAAATTGATCCAAGAGTTTTCAAATACACTCTTCAGCATAGTTACCGTTACTTGGCAAAGAAACCTTCAGGAAGTGATGATCCATTTATTTTTAGAGCACCTGTTAGAAGCATGTAGTAACTGTGACCTTCTCCACAGGCTTTACAAGCAGGAGGAAGAAGGTGATAACATTCTGAGGCTTCTCAGCTTTACAAGCTACCAAAAGAGTCTTGTGTGGAAACGCTGTGAGGTGAAATTACACACAGTGACAATATAAAACTGGAGGACACATTCTACCTAAAAGAGAAATAATCTGATCCTGATTTCTACTTCACTCTCACACGCTGTAACCTAATCCTGTCAGCGACTGACAGCAGAAGGAAACTATTGCACATCATTCTGGACTGAATGCCAAGAAAAATTGAACATTCTTATTTTATACTAAAAATATCAACTTGTGAATCAAGACAGTCTGAGTTACATTTAATTAAAACAAACAGAATTCTGTTTTGTGTTCTAAGTGAAATTCCCACCCTCTCACATTTTAACATTATCATTCAATGTGTTATTGAATTAAAACGTTTCAAAGACAAATAAAAGGGAAAATAATAGAGTGTAGTTTTTATCTCATCCAGGTTTAAAGGTCAAGGCCCTTCCTGCTACTGGAGTGAAATAAATACATTTATTGATTTTCTAAAGGATATACAGTATGAGAGATCTGGAACCTTAAGTTTCCAATTTGGATTTAGTTGTGGATCAGTGTAAAATTATCCATAACCCACACAGCAACAATTCAAAGCATTTGCTTCTTAATTCTAAGATAAAAATGATAAAAAATAAAGCTAGATTGTTTTTTTTTTTTGTTTTTTTTTGTGTATTTGGAATATTTTAACTTTATTTTATTAGATCTGTCTGTTTATATTTTATTATATTCTTTCTTCTCATTGAAATGAAAATCTCTTTTTTTAAAGTGCGATTATTTAAAAATAACCAGTGTTTGCTTGAACTGACAACGAACCTCAAATTTTACCATATGTTTCCTTATGTTTTGGTACTAAATATCACATGTAATTTTTACATTTCTTAAATGTTTGCTTCCACAAACACTAGTGCTCAATAGCATATGCTCAGCAGTCAGACCAAGTCAGGAATTCACAAAGCTGCTGTCTTGTCAGCATGAGAATCATCCTTTGTTTCACCAGAACCAAGAGAATCATTCAGCAGCAAACCCACTATCTCAGAGAACAAGTCCTCACTTTGTCATTGGTTGAGTTATAGGTAGCTGGGTAAACTGGATTTCATTTCCATATACAGTAACCAATTTTTTCATGTTCTTTTGTCTACACAGAAGCAAGACTTTTTTTTTGGCAGGCCTCTTTTATAGTGAAAAATGATTTCTGTGGAGGGAACGACTCCAAGTTTTGCCAATAAAGTAGCAGAGGTATATCATAGTCCTCATTAAGGAGAGCTATTATGAACCTGCTGGTGCACAGTGGCACTAGACAGGATGAAAAAGGGACTTGCTGGACTCCTCTGGTCAGACGGAACAAAGCACCTTTCCTGTCCTGTGATTTCATTTCAACAGCACCCAAAAAGGAGCAGTTCATTCAAACTGTGACATTCCTGCTCATCTCCAGGGCTGTGTAACTCTAAATTTGGAAAAGCATATGGGAGGAGTTTGGGCCATTTAATTCATATTGGATATGAATATCTTAAATGTTTTAAGACAGTATAATGTTGCATTTAGCATTTTTAACAGATATTATAAAAACCAAAATGATGTTTGTATAACTGTCAGATTGAAGTTTATCATGATTGTTAAACAAATATTATCATATTAGCCTTGATTTAAACACATGGCAAAATCAAACCTGATTTAAATCCACTCCTCCTAAAACTAAAGCACAATTTGTTATTTCTGTTGGCAAAAGTGTCATTTTTTAAACTAACATTTATCAGTAAATGTGTACGCGTGGATAAAATGTTTAATAACTGGGTTGCATTTTTACTGAAGTAAACAGAGTGACAGGTTAGTCATTAAAAATGAACTACACTCAAGTTTATGAGCATCATTTCACTAAAGTTTTCAATAAACTAAGACAAAATGAGCCAAAAATGTTTAAATGTTCTGTTTTACTTCATTTTGCAGGCTGATGATGCAGTTTTAGGCTTTACAAGTCTGCATGCAGCTGCTCTGCTGTTCACCACTGTTGCTGTACTGTAAGAACAAACCAAAACGTCAGGCCACATGGATAGTAGACCTCTTACAATGCACAGAAAACACATTCGTAATAAAAATAGTTTACTTATGTAATGAAATTCCTCAATGTCATGATCTATATACATTTGATTTGATTATGCATTTGTTTTGTAACATCTTCTTGTTCTGTCTTCTCAAATCTTCTATCTAAAGGTCATGTTTAGTTTCGTTAAGATCATTTAGGCTTTGTTGAGTTCCTCAGCCTGGCTCCTTATTTTTCGTTCTCCCACACACCTGGTACTAGATGCCAGTTACCACCACTATAGAGTGTGTGAACTAAATGCTGCCTGGTGTCATTGTTATCTGCCTGATCCTATCAGTTCTTGTCCTGACAAGTTTTCTTTCAACCAGTTTTTGGGTATCTCTAGTTTCATTATGACTAAAACATGTTTGTTACACCACAAATAAGACCATGTTCCACCGTCCAAGCTGAGACTAAGTTGGTCTCCTTTTTGAATGATTATGACTAAATTGTTTTGGTGATGATAAAAAATTCGGCTCTCACCTGTCTCAACAATTTGATCAGTACAGACAAACTTTAGATGTCTCATTAAAGCTGCTCGTTAATCTTCAAACTCAGAGCTCACTCCTCCTATCGGTTGTAATCCCTATGGCCACGCCTCCCCCAGTCACAGTAACAAGAAAGTGCAAAACACCAGATGTTGAATGTTCACCCTGGTTTTTCCTTTTTCGATGTTCAAACATTTTTTTGTTCTCTGATAGCTGTAAAGGTGTTTTTCTTTTTGGGACTCAAACAGCTGTTTCTGTCTTTCTCTCACTTCCTGGATGTTCTGCTGAAAATTGCACCAGCACTCACAAACTCACTGACAGTTTCTAGTTCTATCAACAATTCAAAGTGCTTTAAATTAAAGCCCCATATTATATGGCATTTTTTTAGACTATCCAGTTTTTTTTAGCTATTCTGTGTTTTATTCGTTGTTTTGCACATTTCACACACTGACAAAAGGGTTTATACTTTTCCCAAATACCTACCGTTTGTCTACCTGGTTATAAATGAAGCCAAGAATCAAACCACTAACCTTCCAATAAGATGAACGATCTATCAGCTCCGAAGAATCTTTCTGAAGTTCCTCCTGCATGGCGGTTACTGACTGGATGTTTTCTTATAGCAAACACTTGTCTGGAAATGAGTCAGCAAACACATAAATGTATTTCTGTATGCATGGGTGAGATCAAAAGAGATTAGTGAACTAATTCATTATTTGCACTAAACCGAAAGGATTAATAATGAGGACATTGACATCTAGAATCAAGTGTTTTTAGAGAAGCTTATCTGCCATGAAATAACATTGTTTGTACCAGAATGTGTTCCTTTTTATTAGATCCAGCCACAGAAATGTAAGTTGTCTTCCTGTCCTCATAGACTCTCCTAAACTTAGTGGTTGTCTTTAAATTGTGTCAGATTTGTAAATTAAGAACTAGTCTTGTACTTGAAATATACATTAAAAAATCAGGTTGTCACAATAATTAAAATATTTTTTGTCCTGCTAAATCAAGAAACCAGCCCAATAATGTCTCCCCACACTGTCAGAAATGAAAGGACAAGAACTGTACCTTTTTTGTCACTGGGGTGGTACCCTCAAAAGTACAGTTTTGTACCTTTAACTTCAGGGTTGTATCCTAAGGGGTACAAATATGTACCCTTTAGGATGCATATTTGTACCCCTTAGGATACATATTTGTACCCTTTAGGGGAACAAATTTGTACCCTAAGGTACAGGTGTGACTAGTAAAAGGTACAAACTACAAAGGTAAAAATTTGTACCCCCATTTAAGGTACAAAATTGTACCTTTTGAGGGTACCATTTTGAACCTTAACTAGTTAGCACCATTGTTTCTGCTCAGAAACACCTAAATCTAACTGTTGAAATGTCTCCTCGGGCCTTTATTGCTTTCTACATGAGTGGTTATTTACTCCTTCAAAGAAACCAGCTGTTTTCAAGCAGGTAGAGATTGAAGAAAATCAGGAATCAAGAGCTAAAAACACTCCAGCTATCATAACAGCTAGCCACTTTGGGTTAGCCTAACCCTCGCAAGATACGTGGCTTTGTGAGACTTCAGGACACTGGACCAAATGAGAAGTTGCATACGTGATATTCCGGATCCAAGCAGCAGATGGGGCTAAGAGACTTTTCATTAACCCCATTGGCACACTGGCTCAAGGAAAAGATTTTAAAATGTGAAAATGTTACCTATTATGCCGATACTGCAGAGGTCTGCCTTTGCTCTTGGCCTTTTGCATACTATTAGCTGTTGGCTTGGCAAACCAATCAAATCTGATCTCTATTTTCCATGCTGAAGTTCTTTAGTTATTTACAACAGGTGGTTCATAACCATCACACAGAAACATACCTAAAAAAAACTCTGAACTATCCCTTTAAGAAACACCTTCCACCTCATCACCCAAGAATGAACAAATATTGTTCTTAGACATTTTTACAAGTGATACCTTTAAAATTAATAATTATAAACCTCCGTCTTTCTCAAACCCTCACTCAATATTTGTCAATGCTTGCTCACTGGAACACTGAACCAAAGGGGGTTTCACTAATTATTGAGTAAACCACCAGGGACTCACAAGGTAGTTAAAGTAAATTATAGCTGGCCCTCAAACAGTAATGACTATGGACGCACAGTAAACTGGTATGCAGAAATTATTTCCAAATTACTGAGTCATCTGAATGGACTGTTATTTATGCTCTTTGGGTCACTTCAAAATCAATGTTATTTGTGTTTCCATGATGAAAAATGTTTATGCTGCACAAAGTATTGATATCAATGAATGAATTTTACACACAAAAATAATCATAATTTTTTAGGTGGGTCTGTTCTACTCACACACCAAATTAACCAGTTCACTTTTTACTACAAGTGTTGTTGCATGATCACAAAGATGAAACTGATGTTTCCTATGAATTTAGCAAACAGGGGATATGTCAGAATGCATTTATTAAGGTTTTATGTCAGGGTGTTGCACTTTATAGATTTATGACTTCTCTTGGGTTTCCTCCAGGAGGAATTAGCTGGCAGGTCGGCTGACATTTCTTTGATACAATGAACAATATGAAGCTTCCTGCCTAATGCCCCTTCAGATTAAATGTTTTCATTAAATGTTCCCTTTGGATATTTTGTTTATTTGTGATGCCACAACAGTGATCACCAAAGAAAACGAGAGGCTCTCGCTGGTCGATCAGACACATACGCCTCCTTACCCTGGAAACAGGTCTGTCTGCAGACTCCGCGCACAGCACCTGGTCCACTGAGCTGCACCTATTATTGGTGAGGATGCAGGGCTATTTATGAACCCTTGGATCGAATTATTGGTGGCGTCAATTTAGTGATTGCTGGGTTTTGTGGGGACACGTCACCTCCATCCATGTCAAATCTACGCCCATGCTGAGTGGTAACGCAGGAGTTGTGCTGAAAAACAAAGTCTTTCCACATCCAAACAAAATCAGATACAAGAAACTAAACTGGGCTTTCTCTGTAGGATGGTTGGGCTTATAGAGTCACTCATACTCTGCATTGAAAAACATCAGCTGAGGTGATTTGAGTATCTTTTGGTTTCCTTCCTCTGGAGGTTTTCTGGACACATCCCACTGAGACCTCTGGGTAGACCCAGAACTCACTAGAGGGATTATATTTCCTTTTTGGCCTGGAAAGAACTTGCAGTTCCCCAGCAGGAGGAGTTGTGTTGCCAGGGAGAAGGATGTCTGGGGTTCATTTCTGGATCTGTTACCTCCCTGACCTGATATGGAAAAGAAGAAAAATATGGACTGGATTTATGGAACTAAAAAAAATCTCATCTTTTATTTAGGATGTTGGAAATAACACTGAGAATGCAAGACAGAAAAAACAAGAGCCAACATGGACACCACAGATAAATATAATAACCATGTTTAAAAGGTTTTCTGTTATTTTGTTCACACAACTGATGTACCTTTTCTGCAGCAGTTGTGATTCGGGCCAGTGTGTTTTGTGGTTTAATATTTCAAAAAAGTTAAACGGTCCATTCTGAAAAATGGGCCACAGTCAACCAGTAATGTTCTCAATCTCAGCAGCATTGTACTACTGCATTATTGTTGCAGATTTGGAGAAAATAGTCATAAATATTCATTCGTTTTGGCTTTGTCCACCATGTGGTCAGTCATCCATGGCATTGTGAACAGCACTGCAAATGTATGCAATGCACATAACTTAGAAAAATAAAGTATTGCTTAAGTCACTAAACTCTGGAGAAAATTTCTTTCTGTTGCGAGTCAGTAAAATAAAACATTGAGTCACAACAAAAAGTGAACAACTCTGGTATTGGAAAACGAGGGTCAATCAAAAAAGAAGTATTGCATCTGTGACATCAGGTTTCAGTACAAGAAACCAAAACAACTGAGGTTGCAGAAACTAGTTTCATCACGTCAAGATAAGAGGTAAACGGGCTGCAGAGGAAGCATCCGCTCAAAGTGACAGGGGGGCCACAAAACACATTCCCCATGTGCCTCTGAAGTGCTCTCACTGAGTGGCAGCAGCATATCATCTCTGTCAAACTGTGAAGGATTTCTTCAGCAGGACCACAGGTTGGTGGGGTGGGGGTGGGGGGTGGGGGGGGGGCATTTGTCTGACGGTCTGTCAAGAGCCGTCAGAATTCATTTAAATCCACTCCAAAATTCCAGAGATTTTATTTGTGAACTTTTACATGAACTAGTGAGTCTATTTTTACACCTAGCCCTGTTAGGAGTCACATTTATTCACAGTTACACATAAGACTGTAAATGTTTGAAAAGTAATATACTTTACATTTAATAGCTAGATTACAAGATTTTGACAGTATCTGTATTTCTTATTAGTATCTTTATCTTGGGTCTGCATGGTGGTGCAGTTGGTTAGCACTGTTGCCTCACAGCAAGGAGGTCATGGGTTCACATCCTGGTTCTGCAGCCTCTCTGTGTGGAGTTTGCATGTTCTCCCCGTGCAAACATGAGTTTTCTCCAGGTACTTCAGCTTCCTCCCACAGACCAAAAACATGACTGTCAGGTTAATTGGTCAAATAAATTGTCCCTAGGTGTGACTGGTTGTTTGTCTCTGTGTGGCCCTGCGATGGACTGGCGACCCGTCCAGTGTGTCCCCCACCCCTCACCCCTCACCCCTGACCGCTGGAGATAGGCACCAGCTCCCCCACAACCCCCTGTGGAGGATGAAGTGGTTAAAGAAGATGGATGGTTGGATCTTTATCCTGTTTTCTTCTACGCTAAGAAAAAAAAAAGTTTTAATTTGGGACAATTATGGTTTTTGATGTAAATTAAGAATAATGTAAACATAATACTTTTATTTGGGAAGTGTTAGTGTAACACTGTAATTTTGGTTTATTCAGTTTTTTTTTTGTCAAGTTCAGTGCATGCTTCAATAGGTTATAGGGACAAAAATGTCTTGCAAGCCTGTCAAAGATTTAAGAAAATTATTTTTATATACACAGTAAACATTAGGTATACTAGTAGTTATACTAGTAGGCCATGAAACTCTTACTTTACAAATTACTTCACACAACTGAAACATTTACTTAACTAAAATAAAAGATTTAGTTCTACAATAGGATAAACAAAGAAATACCAAAAACAGTATAACAAAATCAAGAGTATTACGTTCTGCTTGAGAATACTTGCATAATTTTTGCAATACTAGTCATTGTAATTATATATAATAAATTGTATGTTTGTCAACACGGAGTAGATTTCATTTGCTTTGGAACAGTTTTTCATTCTATTGAAAATTCAGCTCTTGCTGCTAACATATCCTTGTATAGTTTAAAAGCATGAATAATTTTGTTTCATATCTTTTTGCACGGTGAACTATAGTAAACATTGGTTTTAGAATGAGATGGTTATTTGTAGGTCATTCAAAGAGCTATCTATCTACAACAGGTAAGATATTAGGTGTTCATAAACTCTACATAGAATCCCACTTCACAAAATGTACTAAATTAATTTTGTATTCAAACAAAATGATGTAGTATAGCCAAAATGATGTAGTATAGCAATATTTTGAATGTGCCTTAATTTATACAGTTTCAGATCTCACCTCATCTCATTGCACTGCAGAAAAATCCCCACAAATCCATCCATCATTTCATTCATTTTTATCAAATTCATTTCTGCTAACATCTGATGCCCAAGCAATCAACTGTACCACCTATAACTGTTAAGTACCTATCAACAACGACAACACCCCCCCCCCCCCCCCACACAGGACTTTTATTCTTTAACGCGGTAAAAAGACCCAACAGAGCGGCTCCATTAGCACAGATGAAATGATAGTTTTTTGCCTACTTTACAATTTACTGTGCCATGTCACTGAGCTGGCTCTGCAGCTCATTATCTTTAAACACTATTGGCCCCATTTGGCTGTTTAATAAGCATAAGCATCCTCTCAGTTTACAGATTTTAACTCAGGGGAATCTTAGCCATGAACTGGAAATTTTAATCACACTTTCAATGCTTTTCACATGCAGTAATAGTGTGACATGACAACTTACAGTGCTGTGAAAAAGCATTTGTCACCCTAAAGATTTGTTGTTGTTTTTTTTAGTTTATTCTGTCACAAATCAGCAAACGGTTCAGTATCAGAAAACCTGAGTAAATACAAAATCAGTTTTCAAAGGATGATTTTATTTATTAAAAAGCTAGCTATTCAAATCAACCTGGTTCTATGTGAAGAAGTAACTGGTCCCTAATCCTAATAACTTACTGTAACATCCTTGGAGGTAACAGCTACAGTCATGTGTTTGTGATGTAGGCTAGTGAGTTTCTCACATACCTGTGGAGGAATTCTGTCTCACTCATTTTCACAAAACTGTTTAAATTCAGCCGCACTGAAGGGTTTTCCAGCATTTGAACATTCTCATTAGGATTTTCTAGTAGAGAGAAATCATGCTCCCATCATTTTGGCATGAGATGAGTTGCTTATCCATGACAATGTAGAAGAGGTCAATACAATGGGATCTTGACACTGCTGGGGACCAGAACGAGACACAGGGCGGGTAGGGGTTGGCCGAAACAAGAAGTGCAGATTAAAGCGATCCATCTCGGTCCAGACAAGCCCAAAGTTACCATCACCGGGAAAATGTCTGATGGCCAGTCTAGCCCGGTCCACATCCAGTCCCAGAGCAGGTTCCATCAGCGTAAGCGGCTTGGCGCGGGCCGTTAGGGGCTTGGTGGGGACATGTCACCTCGTCCATGCCAAATCTATGCCCATGGGTCAATGTTGCTCTTCTGACGCCCAACAACAAGGAGGTGCGGATGTTGCCCCCTGTTAGTTCCGAAGATGTTCCTCGAAACTGCAGAATGATCATGTTCTGGGGTCCTTACTGCTGCCTGCACCAAACTTTGCAACTGTAGTGTTGAAGTGACTTGCTTAACTTCTTTCATGACATTTCACTTGAAGAATGCATCCCACTTCTGGAGCAGCCTGGAGGATGTCTCATCATCAAACGAAGCGTGAAGTCATGACCCACCTTTAAGAAGAAGCTATCAAACTACCACTACAGGGTAAACAACTTCATCTCATTGAAAACTTACCAGTCCTTTAGTATGGGAACCTTGGGAAGATAGAATCTAAACACTTCCCTTCCAATTCGATCAAGTTTCTAACAGTGCTCACAAGTCTCTCTCATCTACTTGACGAGGAAGATGAGAGAATAATGGAGCCACTTCCTCAGGTGTATTCAAATGAAGTTCAAATCAGTGGGCGGAGCTTATTTACCTCTCTTGAGTTGAGCCAACACTGATGCAACAGTGTTAATTAACTCCAACGCTGGACATCATTTAAATCAAAATGTGTTTAAACAACACTAGTGGAGTTAAACAATGAAATGTTTTAATGCTCCAGTTTTTGCTGCATATTTTTAGAGTTTGAAGTTTATGCTGAATGTAACTTGTTTTTTCAAGATGTGTGCTTGTCTGGAAATGTCAGCATTTTTATTTGTTTAAATGTTTATTGAGTTATTCATTAGATCCTTGCAGCTTACTCCACTGCTTAAACAGCTGTTTTCTTTTTTCTGCTCCCAAAGCACATTATTATAGCAAGTTTCACTTTTTTATTCATAGTCGGTGAGGATGACACGTCTCAGTGTCTCTGCTGCCCAATTTTAGGCCCTTGGTATCAAAGAATGTGCTCACCTAAGGAGTCCTGATCAGGTTCATTGGGCTCTCCATCAACTACCACTGGCCTGGTTTCCAGATAATGCGGTTGTAGCTCGATTTCATTTACATGTAAACAGCTCAGTGGAGCTGAGACCTGGCTGGATGCTCCCCCTCCAGGATCGCGGCAGCGTCTTTACAAACAAGAAGAGGGCAGCAAAAACAAACGCCAGTGCAGGATACAAGAGGACGCCTGAGCAAATTGGTGTTCGATGGAAGCATTTAAAACAAGCGCTTTTAAGACAACAACCAGCAGAACGCCGACATGAAAGGGAGCATGTCGCCACCTACGCTCCACTGGAGCCATGGAAGCGCTGATGCTTGCAGAGTGGAGCAAACTTCATTAGAGAGTTCGGTTTTCTAACGTAGATGTAAACTAGGATAAAGGCTCCCAGTTCATTAACATAAAATCGACCTATAGATCGACTTAGCTGTGCATGTAAATACATTGGGAACTCTCCGCTCTCTCTGCCTAGCTAAAAAAAAAAAGCATTCCTGTGGGGCGTGCACGAGCCAAGAGATAGGCGAGACCATGTATGCAAATTTGCAGCATGACGTAGAGCTTAGAGGTTTTTCAAATCCTAACATTTTAACCTCAAAATTCTATCAGAAGGTAATGCTGGAGATACATGTAGAAGACTGATTTCATGTTCAATCTTCATGAAAAGCTCAGTGTCCAATATTAAATGCATCATTTGCAACTTTTTCATATTATTAAATTTTTTTTCCTTGAGCCAGTGTGTGCTAATATGACCCTTTACAGGGTTAATGAGAAGTCACTTAGCCCCATCTGGTGATTAAATCCGGAATACCACGATTGCAAAATCTTCGTCGCGTCACGGTACCCAGGAAGTCACGTGTCTCACGAGGGTTAGGCTAACCCAAAGTGGCTAGCTGTTATGCTAGTGCTGGAGTGGTTTTAGTTCATGATTCCTGCTTTTTGTTGAATCTCTCCCTGTTTGAACACAGCTGGTTTCTTTGAAAGAGTAAATAACCGCTCCTGTAGAAAGCTATGAAGGCTGAGGAGACATTTCAACAGTTAGATTTAGGCGTTTATAAGCTGAAACAATGTGCTAACTCGTATGGCTGTGGCTGGTTCCTGGGTCTGCTGGCTGACTCCTGTGCAAGGTTCCAGTAGTTGGTGGCTGTAGTCGTACCCAGATGGCTAGCCTGCTGCTGCTCAACTCTGCTCCTGTTTTTCATAGCACTGTATGGAAAATGAGCAGAAATGGATAATCATAAATGTTATGTAAGTCTACTGATCCAAGTGGTTGTTATATTGTATGTATGCATTCATACAGTTGTGTAAAATATCATTTAATTTAAGCATGGCACAGACCTTTGATGCGGTTCCTAAATACAAAAAATACTTCAATGATTCAATTGATCATGTCTTTGAGAATAAAGTAACTTTTGAAACCTTAAAACATACTTATAGGAACAAAATAAAAAAATATAGATCTGAATGTAACTACATCCACAGGCTGACAATTATACAAAATGTGCTAGAAAATAAAATAAAAGTAAATTATCCTTGATGTTTTTGTCAAATCAATAGTTAAAAATGCTCTTTTAGAAGAGACATCCATAATCATCATTAAAGACCTGAAGCCCATTACTATAACTGATTTATTTGTTGCTTTAATTTCTTAGCTTTGCACATTACAATGGAAAGAAGAGCTATAACCTCTGTAGAAGGGGAGATTGTGAAAGCTGGGCACCACATGAAGAACGAGAACCTTGTCTCACATGTATTTATGGCTACTTAAAGCTGTCAGTTTGAGATGATAAAGGGGCGCTGCTTGATTAGACCTAGATTGGTCTGGTCCGTGTGACCCATGACAGGAACAGATGAGTGAAGGAAAACTGGTGATAAAGTTGATCCTTTTTCTTTCTTTCTTCCTGACAGGTTTCTGAGTAAAGAGGGTCTGATATTCACCTGTACACAGTAGCTCCACTTCCTGGAGCAGCACGGGAGGGACACCACTGATTCATGGTGGTTTTAATGAAATACTGACAGCTTGGGGGCTAGAAGTAAAGAAATAGGCACACCTATTGAGTACCCCTGTTTCAGATGATAGTTTGACAACTAGCCTAAAGCCACTTCCAAGAGGCATTGCTTGGGTTAAACTTTTATGCATAAATGTTCAGTTATCAACCAATTAACCTATTTTATATTAGTTATTATATTCCTCCTGCTTTAAACTGAGCGTAATCATGGATTAGGAACAAAACACTAACAGATCTACTGTAGGGATGCAAGTGCTAACAGCCCAGTCTACATTAGGTCTAAATTATAGGAAACATTTAATTGTTGCAGCCTGTCCCACACTTTGCTGAAGTCATGGAGGACTGACATTACTGCAGTGTGGTTGGAAAGCCGCAATTTTTGTCCTTGGCCAAAACAAAATAGCTGGTCAATCCAATCCAAATATTTTAAATCAATGACAGAGGCAGTCACTGGATTTCTTCTTATATACTGTATGTTTTTATTTACAAGTGACAAAAAATGCCAGTTTGCCTGATGTGAAAATAACAAAATGTACATAGCTTAATCTTTGTTCCCTGCAGCGATCCTCTCAAAACATAGTTTTTTGATGATTCATTTCTACTGAACATCTGATATCTCACCCCCTCCATCTTCTGTAATAAGTGAATTCTCTGCTGCAGTGCAGTTAAGAGGTGGCTCAGAGACTGATAGGCGTTTCTGCCTTTCTTTCTAAATTGTTACCGCTGTGCCATCTTGTTAAGTGGATGGTTAAGTATCATGGTCTTGCTGAAGCACGGTTTGTCAGTTGATGGACCAGGATTTGCTGAAAGATTAGGGAGCCACCGACAGCAACAATCTCACAGTTCAATCACAGCTCAAACTGCAGCGAGACACTTTGCATAAAACTGTTAAAAAAGATAAAGATCTGCAGTCTTTTAATCACGAGCAAACACAATGGACTTTGAGTGTAAAATTAAAAACAACTATTTTATAGTTTGCGTTAGGTCGATTACTGGACCTGAACAAATAAGAGCATATATAATCACTTCCTGCATGATAAGTAGGCTACTTGACTTTTCTGAAATGTGTCTTCCCACTAGCAATTATTGAGCCATTTAAAAAGTTGGATATCATTTAAAATGTTTGTCCTTTGAATCTTCTTTTCATCAAGGCTGTGAGTCCCCTGTGAGACTGCCTTTCCAGATGATTAACACAGGAACACAACGACACAGACTACTCTTAAACACCTCACTGCAGATGTGAATGTTCCTTTGACTTGATTTACAACATAACAATCATCTCACCCTTCGGCTCCCTGCTTTTCGCAGCACAATGTCCGCAGGTGACTGTCTTCATGTAGCAGGCAAGGACTGGGCATAGATCTTGAATTTCCTCAAGGCATTGCTCTACACATGTAATGTAGATGTGCAATATAAGTAAACCCTGTTGGGCAAGCTGTGAAACCTCAAGCATCTCCCTGAGGCAACAGTGGGACCAACAGTCTCTACCTTTCTCCATCGTGTTGTTTTTACAAGCACTTTGCCAATTTCAAGAATCAGACTCTGTGTATCTTCTGGAGTCTGCTTAATCTGGGATTTCAGATCTAAGACAAACCACGGACTGCACACATTACCCAGAAGTCTTTAGTGACAGGCAGGGGAGTATCAGAATTCTGGGCCCTATAGTTGCAAGGTCTGTTGCATTCAGATTATCAGATAAAGTGCTGATTGATGACAAGGAAAGGGTTAAAATATCATCAGAACATTGATTTGTTTTCACCATGAGATCCACCACATCTAATGATGAATTCATAATGATAATTTACATTTGTTTAATAATGTGTAACATTTAGTTTTGCTGACATCAGCTCAAACTGTGTTGGTCAAGTTGTGCTGCTTCATTTCTCCTCTAGAAGAAACAAGTAGCTTCTTCCTCACAGTTTTCTCTCCTCCTTTCTCTCTTTTCTTTTTATTTATCATCAGATTTCTCTTTCTTGGGTGAAGACAGGACTTCTCTGCCTCCCGGTGTCAGAACCAGGGTCAGTTTTGTGTTGATATAATTAGAAATAATAATAAAAAAATACAAATAAAAAAACATTTTCTTTCTCAGTTTTTTTTTAATTTCCCCTCCCTGCAGTGGAACCTGTGTACACATGGCAATAAAATCTAGCTAACAAGCCACATATGGGGCACAATAGATATGTTTTCTGCTCCTGAGGTTTAGTGGTTTGAAATCTCAGAAATTCCTGTTTCCTAATTTTTTATTTTATCCTTACAGCTTTTCCCCACATACTGATACCAATAACCAACACGCAGTTTATTGTTAACCTCAGTGGTGACTGCTTTGGTACATTCTTATTTGTAAGTTGCTTTAGAAATAAAGCATCTGCCAAAAAAACAGACTTAAACATAATCTTCATGTAATGACAAAGATGTTCAAATCTAAAAAATCCAAAACTACCATTGCATTACTCTTCAATTATAACATGTACTCCTGTGGGAGTGATGCCATCACTGGGAACAGAAGGCAGGCAGACCCATAAAATTATCAGGAGAAAGTGTCTTTCCATGAATGCAAGTTGTGCTCAGCTATACAGTAAAGTAGGAGATATTGGGTTTTGAAGATGTGCTCTGAGCCTGCTCCCCGACAGAGGCCTTATGAAAAGTTCACAAACCTCCTGAAAACTGGTTCTGTGCCACTCTGTTGGAAAAATCAGGTGAAACAGGTCAGGATGATGGTTTTTTAATGGCCATAAATGAGAACAAATGTAATTTATTGATTATTACTCCCTATTAAAAAAGTCAGATTGAAAAAGTGGTAATAAAACGCAAGTTTAATTTTTTTTTTCAAAACTTGCTGAGGTTGATTGTGAAAGTAAAATTCAAATACTGTAGTTTTAAAACAAATACAAAATAGTTTCATGTTGTTCTTTGATTTTGGTGGATTTGTTTTCAGTTTAAACTGGGATAGTACAAAAAGCTGAACACATACACGAGATAAAACAAACACCCAAACCATCCTGGTAATAAAACATCTGAACATGAAAGTGGTTTCAATATTAATGAAGAGATATCTTTGGAATATTGTGCAGCAAATGGGGACAAACAAGGTCTATTACATGTTGCCCTGCCACACAGACACTTTCAATGTCACCATGACTGAAAACCAAATAGATTTACTGCCATCTTGTGGAACTTAAAGGCAAAATATAACTGAACAGCTGAAGAGCGTTTCCTCATCTCAGGCAGGTGATATGTCACAATGGGACCTGAGCAATAAAACACACCTGCTGGTACAAGTGTAATAAGCACAGCAGAAATAATTACCTGTATTACTATTATTATTACACACCACATGATTGTAGCTTGTTTTTCTGAATGTGTGTGTAAAAAAGTGATGACTTCTGAGGGATTTGCTGGTGCAGGAATGTTGTATTCTCATTGTGTGGTGATGTTAGCATATTTAGAAATCTGAGTAAACGATCTGTTCAGCTTGAAAAAGCTCTAATAAATATACTTTGCATTGTTAAACCATCCAGCTGAGTAACAGCACACAGAATTATTTTAGTTTATTTAAAACTTTTTTAAATCTTCAATTTGACAGTGCAAACACTGTACAGACTTGGTAAAACATGGTTGGCAGCCACCTCTGATTTCAATGGGTCTCCCAGGGTGTTTCCTCACCTCTGATGTACTCATACTTGAATGTGAACTAAAACAATCATACTGAGATAGATACCTAGACTTTGGAGGTACAGGTCGTGCAGTTCCAAATTATGTCCAATTTGGTTTGCTTGCAGTTTTTTTCTACATAAATAGAAAGCATACAGAGAAAAAGCTAAAAGTTGAACTCTTCAACTGATTTGGCTCAGAGTAAATGAACCACAGGTGTGAAAATGTCTTTAGGTCTTTTGGTTTTATTCAACCTGTTTTCTTTGATGTGTAAAGCATTTGCAGGCCTTATTGATTATGCAATATGAGTAAAAGCATTTGTAGATGAAGCTGCACTCATTAAGAAAAAGACAAACTGTCAGTGTAAAGTAGGGTGACCATAATTTGATTTTCCAAAAGGAGGACACTTGGCTCAGTCGTGAACTATTTTGATATTGCTTTAAATAAAAAACCACTTAAACCTATTTAAAGTTTGTAGTTTATGTGCGGTTTTGAAAAATGGTTAAGTAACAACCTTCAGGTAGGCTTTCAAAAATCAACAAGTACAAACATTAAACTCATAGCAGGAGTGGGACTCAAACTTACAAGATCCTTGTCCTGACTTGGAGAGCCCATCACAGACAGACTCCTGCCTACGTTAGTGCATTATTCTAAAACCCTACATTCCCTCAGGTCCTCTGACCAAGGTCTGCTTTCAGTTCCCAAAACCAGGCTGAAAACCAAAGGAGACAGAGCGTTTTCATCTGTGGCTCCAAGACTCTGGAACTCTCTTTCACTCTCACTGAGGTTTGTGGACTCATTTAAGAAGATCTTAAAGACTTATCTGTTTAAATCTGTTTTTCTAAGTCTGTTTTTATTTGTGGCATGTTTATTTAAACTTGTCTCTCGTCTCATCTTCTTCCGCTTATCTGGGTCCATGTCGCGGGGGCAGCATCCCAATTAGGGAGTTCCAGACAGTCTTCTCCCCAGCCACTTCTACCAGCTCCTCCGGCAGGATCCCAAGGTGTTCCAGGGCCAAACCAGAGATACAGTATATTTTCTCCAGCGTGTCCTGGGTCGACCTGGGGGCCTCCTGCTGGCAGCACATGCCTGAAACACCTCCCTGGGGAGGCGTCCAGGGGGCATCCTAACAAGATGCCCGAACCACCTCAACTGGCTCTTCTCTACATGGAGGAGCAGCAGTTCTACTCCGAGTCTCTCCCGAATGTCCGAGCTCCTCACCCTATCCCTAAGCCCTATCCCGGCCACCCTGCGGTGATAACTAATTTCAGCCACTTGTAAATCGTAAATCGAGAGCCTTGCTTTCTGGCTCAGCTCCTTCTTTACCACAACAGACCGGTTCAGCGTCTTCATCACTGCAGACGCTGCCCCAATCCGCCTGTCGATCTCCCGTTCCCTCCTTCCCTCACTCGTGAACAAGACCCCGAGATACTTGAACTCCTCCACTTGAGGCAGGACCTCTCTCCCGACCTGGAGTTGGCAAGCCACCCTTTTCCGATCAAGAACCATGGCCTCAGACTTGGAGGTGCTGATCCTCATCCCAGCCGCTTCACACTCGGCTGCGAACCTCCCCAGCAAGAGCTGAAGGTCAGAGCCTGATGAAGCTAGGAGGACCACATCATCTGCAAAAAGCAGAGACGAGATTCTCCTGTCACCAAACTCCACCCCCTCCACACCACGGCTGCGCCTAGAAATCCTGTCCATAAAGGTTATGAACAGGACCGGTGACAAAGGGCAGCCCTGGCGGAGTCCAACCCTCACTGGGAACAGGTCCGACTTACTGCCGGCTATCCGGACCAGACTCACACTCCTCTGGTACAGGGACTGAATGGACCTTAACAAAAGACCATCAACCACATACTCCTGGAGTGTCTCCCACAGGGTGTCCCTGAGGACACGGTCATTAGCTTTCTCCAAATCCACAAAACACATGTGGATTGGTTGGGCAAACTCCCATGACCCCTCCATCACCCTAGCACACTTGTGAGCAAGTTGCCGCCTTCCTCGCCTGAGACACCGGATGGTTTGCCAGAACCTTTTTGGAGCCGACCGATAGTCTTTCTCCATGGTCTCACCAAACTCCTCCCACGCTCGAGATTTTGCCTCAGAAACTGCCACTGCTGCACCCCGCTTGGCCCTCTGATACCTATCAGCTGCCTCTGGAGACCCACAGTTTATTTCAACTCTTACTCATTTATTAAAATGTGTTTATTTTTTTAACTATGTTTTCCCATGTTAAGTGCTTTGCGATTTTTATCTTGAGAGCAGGGGCGGCTCATTAATATGGGCGATTGGGCGACACACTACCAAAGGAGAATGAATGAGATCGTTTTTTTATACTTCTAATATCACGGCAGTTCGGATCTACCACTTTGGTCTGCTTGTTTATCTTGTCCAATCAGCTTGAAGCCTTGTTACTTTGTGTCCCGCCCCTTTCTGGGCGATTTCGGCCAGCCTGAGAATCGCCCCCAGCGCTCTCATAGACTGTAATATAAAAGTTTTTTTTTCTCCAAAAAACAGGGGCTATAGTGCATTGTCTATGGGTTCCGGTGGGGCTCGCACTTGCGTGCTTTCGTCACATCTTACGTAAAATTCAGCTAGCGTACATTTGACTGAGCTAGCTTAATCATGGCTATTTCTCCGAGCAACTCCGTTGTCTCTTAATGGATATTTCTTCAAAGAATCCCGCTTGACAGCTTTGTGACAACACTGAGGATTGATTCCATGTGTCCTCCCAACAGTTGGTGAGTTATTTTTAATTTTATTTTGTTAGACTTCGACCAGGTCCTGCAGGTCTGGTATGAAGTCCGGTTGAAGTAGCGGTCCCTCTGGCCTCCAAGCCAACACCCGCTCACGACAGAAAGCTCAGTCTCGGTCGGTCCTGGACCCGGGTCAGACCTGGACCCGGGCCGGTCCTGGACCCGGGTCGGTCCTGAGGTTCAGGACCGACTGAGACCGGGAGGCGGCCACTAATTTTACATCACTCAGCGGTGTATTTGAGCGCTGAGATTTCTGTGGTGGGAGCCACAGGTCCAGGTCCGACCCGGTTCGGAACGGACTCATCCAGTACCGGGTCATTTTGGACCAGAACCGAGCAGAACCGAATCGGTTCCGGTACCGGACGGGTTCGGAACGGACTCGTCCGCTACCAGGGTCCGGTTTACCAGGTCATTTTGGACCAGAACCAGTCCGAACCGAACCGGTTCTGGTACCGGACGGGTTCGGAACGGTACCAGGGTCATTTTGGACCAGAACCGGTCCGAACCGAAGCAGTTCTGGTACCGGACGGGTCCGGTTTTAATCAGATCAAATCCGGTACCAAGTGGGTTTAGACCAGACCAGTGTTCAGTTTATTTCAGTCATGATGACGCTAAATATTTGATGTAATCTGATCTCACTTTACCTTCTTTTAATCACCTCTTGCTGCTACACTGTGTGGCTGTGGACCTTCAGGATTGAAGATAAAAACATTTTGTGTTCAGGATCTGAAGTCTGGTGCTGCTGCTGCTGACAGCCAGTGTTTTATCAGCAGAGTTTGTGCTTTCAGTAGAAAGATGTGCAAACTTCAATGTGAATATTAAGTTGTGTTTTTGACATTGTTTTGGTCAGGTTATTTTTTTCCCTGAAACTCTTACCTCTGTTGTGACCACATTGTGGTTGTTGTATTATTATTATTTGTATCTGATTATATTGATATTATTCTAAGGTCTCCTTATGAACACGTTATGATTTCTTTACTGTTTGATGTGTAGAATTAGGCTATAACTGTGTTTGACCTAACAGCGCCACATTAGTGAACTGGTGGTAGGGATTTTTACCAGCAACATGTTCAGTCAGATGAAAATATTTTGCTTCATTCCCTGATCTAGTGGTGAGATGTGGGTTTTGGGCATCTGAAAACTGACTTGCAAAAATGCGCCCCACCCCCAAAAAATTTCACCAGCCGCCACTGCTTGAGAGGCGCTATAGAAAAAGTTTTACTTACAATCCTCGTGTTTTGAGACTAGCGTCTCAGCCACTGAGCTATTATCTCACAACAGCAAACACAAGAAAATTGTTTTAAGTAGTGTCTGAAGGCATATTGTAAATGAAATATTATGAACAACTGTTTGTTCTGTCTGTGAGAGGGATATTCACATCAGTTAATTTAAATACATGCCTATTTCCAGTGAAAAATAATAAAAGCTGGACATTTTCATTAATCTGAGAAAAAAAACCCAGACAGAATGTGAAAAGAGGACATGTCCAGGAAAAAGAGGACATTTGGTCACCCTAGTGTAAAGCAGGGCTACTAAATAGGAGGTCTGGATCTGGCCTGAGAGCCACATCTTTCTGGCCATTAACTGTGTCCCCCAAGCTGTATTTCTTTCACTAAATCCATGTTGCCATGGCGAGTCGCTCAATGAGGAGCTGCAGCCGCTGCTGTCCTTAAGCATCTCTTTTTTCTCTTTTGGACCAGTCACCTCCGCCGTATCTACAACAGCAAGAGTTTAGCTTAGCTTGACATCTGTTTCATAGTGATGGAAAATGAAGAAGGCCCCTCTTTAAAATATGTCTGTTATTTTTGCAGAAACAAATTGCATTGAATGCCATTCTCTGATCTTCATGCATCCAAGAATAAACACAGAAGAACGCAAAGCTTTGTTGTCACCAGTCAGCTCAAATGTTTCCGTTATAGCTGTAGTCAAGAGACCATGAAGACACTATTTAGAGCAGCATAGTCTGACTGCTTAAAGCATGCTGATTATTTGTTTGAGAGGAGAATTAATAATGCTTAGAGGCTTTGGAGTTGTGAGTAATGAGCATGGAGATGGGCCACCAGGAAAATGTGATGGGGATTTAGAAAGGAAGCCCTCCAACTCACAGACTTCCTCTCTATTTACCATGAGGTTTTCACTCACTTCCCCTTTCTGCTTTATGTGTATAGCCATAGTAAAATAAATGATTGGTCATTGGCATTTATAGATTTTTTATTTCCCTTAATGCAATACAATCCTGAAACTTTATTTGCTTCAGATTTGATATCTACCTTGTGCCTGTTTTGCTGATACATGATGTTGTAAAGCTTAAATTGTTTCTTCACAAATTTGTATCTTGATAAAGAAAACTGCAAAGGCAAAAACAAAAGTCTGATCTCCTTTCGTCTCCTTGTTCAGCTCTTCTTCTGTTTTGTAGTTTTGATTTAAACTTCGTGAACAGATCTAGACAAATCTGCTAAAAATATTTCACTCAATAATTTCTTCTTTAATAATACCTACTGGTGTTGTCTTTTATATGGTTGGAAACCCTGATTAACCACTTTTACAATGGGGTATAACATTGGTAGATTGTGCATCAGTGGAATAAGTAACACAGCTAAACATGTAGCGAAAACCTCTGAAAATTTAAAATTGGTGAAACAACAGTTACATTTTTAAAGCTGGTTTCTGATGTTTTAAATACTACAGCAAATACAAAAGTTGTGTTTAGCTGGTATATTAATGTTGATTAACACCTGATTTAAAAAATTCTTCTATAATAAGTGAAATTTAGTGTTTCAATGTCACCATCATAAACTAGTGAGATTAAACCTGCCTTTTTCCAGCCTTTTCTACTGTGGCTAGTCACCTCGTAGAAACTGTTAAAACTATTCTGTCACTTACACCTGCTACGTATATCACTTCTGGTTTGCAGCTCTAAACGAGGGATGAGAAATGTGTGTTATCAATATTCTCCTCTTTTCTTGGAAAATGCTTAAATGTTGTTTCACAGCAACTAGTTATTTTTGGAAAGATGTGTCATAATCACAGCATCTCCAGTCCCTTTTCTCTTAGCATTATGACAAGAGCTTAACAGCAGTGAAGGAGACTTTATCCCCTGTCTCATCTTTTAAATGAACAGTATAAAACAACTATTGTGTTGCTTTATACTTTTTATTTATACTTCTGTTGATTGTATTGTCAGTCAACTCTGAAACATATCCAGCTTTGTCTATAGGGATCTGTCCAGTAGCTAAACATGCTTAGGTCTAGCTCCAGAGTCAAATAAATGTTGTTAGTCCCAAGTTGCCCCCCTATGTCTGCTAGCTGTAAGAGGACTCACCACAAATTACAGAATAGTGTGTGGGGCAGGTGACAGTGAGGCAAATTGACCAAAGCATGTTGTTTGAGCTGCAGTTGTGCTGGTAGTTTCTTTGTGGTACCAGCGGAACATGCATGAGAAAAATGAGCATGCATGTTTTGCTGCTTGGGCGGTGCAGTAGGGGAGATAAACTTAACTGTGGTATAAGCATAATGGCTTGGCCTTTTATAGAGCGCTTTCTAGAGTGCTGAACACTCCCCAAAGCGCTGTACAACACAAACAGTCACTCACCCATTCACACACTGGTGGTGATAAACTACATTGTAGTCTCAGCTGCCCTTGGACACTCTGACAGAGGCGGGGGCTGCCATGCACCAGCGCCCTTCCAAGTCCCTCTGACCACCACCAGTAGGCAAGTTGGGTGAAGTGTCTTGCCCAAGGACACAACGACAATCTAACCCAGCCGGAGCTGGGGATTGAACTGGCGATCCTCCGGTTGCCAGACTGGCCACTCTACCAACTGAGCTAATGCCACCCCATAATGAAAATGAAACTGGTATGCACTAGGGATGTAACGATTCACTCAAGCCACAATTCGATTCGAATCCCGATTTTAAGCTCCCGATTTTTGATTTTTTATGATTTTTTCCAACAAAATTAATTTATTTTATGGGCAAATACATTTTTTGTCTTTACAATAGCCCTTTAGTCCTTGTTTCAAATTGTAGTTTTGTATTGTCTTACTGGAAACAAGGGAAAGCCTAAATGCGGCCACACTGTTGACTTCTAATTGATTGGAGCATCAGCTATCTTGCAGCTGCTTACTGTAGCCCTGCTTGTCTCTGTTCTGAATGATTAGCAGCACTTTGTCACCACTGTGTGTGATGGTAGAAATTTCCTCATTATTGTTTAAACTTAAAATGCATTTGTCAGTATGTATAATTTAATAGATATTAAGGGAAATGTGTTCATTACTGTTTACATTAACAATGTTTGTCAGTAGTTTTTAACCAAATACTAGATGTACAGTAGTTTAGTTAAACAGATGTTAATGTCGATTTTGATTTAGTAGCTGTAGTAATGACATGTGACCAGCAGGGGATATCTACCGCTAGTGAGCACGTCTTTGCAGCAGAGGAAGAAACTCCGTGGTTATGTATATTATATATTTATAAACTCTCCTATCAGGTTTGACTTATCCAAAAGAACACCTGTAGTGTCATGTAACTTTAACAGAACGTTCATGAATGCATTAAGTTGTTGATCCGGTTTTGATTCAGCTTTATTCTTGTTGTTGAACAAAGTTTAGCCACAGTTAGCCACTAGCTGATAGCCAATGATGCTAACTAGTTGAAAAGATAATCGGAATTATATTTTATGTTTCTTTATGATCACTCTGTATGTATGTAAGTTGAATTAAGTCGTTTAATACACGTCTGAGCAGAGAAAGTAACATGTCTGTGGTTCTTTTATCATTTACTCCCCTTTTCAGGGCTTTCCATGTCTGTAGTACGTCAGGCCATTGTGAACCGATTTTTCTTTTTTCTACACCGATGCATATTTAAACTAGTTTTCACCGGTTTTAAATCGATTCTCGAAGCATCGTTACATCCCTGGTATGCACACATTATGTTGAGTGTGCATGCACACCTGTGCACCACTTAATTGCACCCATTTATATCAATGATGAATCAAATGTTTCACTTTGAAGTTGCTGTGGATAAAAGTGTCAGCCAAATAAACTTAAAGGTGTGGTTTTCTGGGTTATTTTATAGTTTTGCACTGTTCTCTAGTGTAATTCAATGCTACTGTATATATGTAATTTTTATAAAGAAAGAAGCATTG
Organism: Callopanchax toddi; assembly: GCA_006937965.1. Lineage (NCBI taxonomy): Eukaryota > Metazoa > Chordata > Actinopteri > Cyprinodontiformes > Nothobranchiidae > Callopanchax > Callopanchax toddi. Next base: position 1,314,173 of record SSNR01000048.1, on the reverse strand, counting down.
ATGCTTATAATATAAGCTTTAGAAGTTTGCTATTCTAAAGCTGAGTTTGAAACATAATGTGACGGTAAACATGGCAGCTAGGCTTTATGTGGATAAAGTTAAGGTCGAAGGACAAATTAGAAGAACCACTTCCTCAGCGTTTGTCAATGAATGATTCAGAAGGCAATTTTTTATAATAATACAAATAACTAAATACTACACAGAGGAAAAAGGGACTGGGACCTGTCAAAAATTAACTTCCACAGCAGAAGACTTAACAGAAATATTTGTAAAATGGACTCCTTAAAGCACTTTAAAAATTCAGCATCATCAGAGACCTGGCCGGGCAGTGATGAACCTACTGAAGAGGAACTTGATGGATATGAATTCTTCACCATGATAATAAAAAAGGGGCTTGCTATTCATGCTGATAATAACCTGAGCTGCAGAGTGCTCAAAGGATGACAGGAACATTTGAAAACATTGAATATTTATAAATAATTATTATTATTATGAAATAAGCTAATGTTTCCATGTTAGGGTTTTTGAGTGGAAGCTTAATGTACGGTAAGCCCCCTGAGCTCCTTCTTACCTCTCCCTGCTCTGTGTTTGTATGTTTTGTTTTGGCTTTTGTTGGATCTTGTATTTTGCTAAATAAATGATGTGATATGATGATATGATTATTACACTATTAATATTTTGGAGGAACAAAAAGGTGCCAAAATAAAAAAAAGTCTGGTTTTTGATCATTTTTGTGAATTCACCATGCCATATCTGAAATTGTAATAGCTTCTTCTTGAACACTGACATAAGGAGACTGTTGATGTTTTCCACAGATGAGTGATCTGCAGAGAGACAGACTGTCTAGTTAGAACCTCACCATGGTCTGTCATGACTGGAATGGCAGCTATGCTGTGTGACATTTCATCAATATAAGAGTGAGGGGAGTGGGTTTAATTCTTAATCCAGCTGGTTTATGTGAGCTCAGGACATCTCAAAAGCCAATAGAGCTGAATTAGAGGTATAGACTGTGGAAGGACAAGCAGGATGCTGGGGGGTTGGACCTTGTGCTGGTGGATATGAAGAGAGCTCCAGTATGTTAAAAGCCAACAAAAACAACAAAAATGGACTCCTGTCATTTCAAAAGAGCACATTTGATGTAACTGACAAATTTGTATTGTTTCTATTTCAAATCGAGTTTAAAAAATCACTACTCATGCACACAAAGATTTTGTGCTCTAGTTTTTTCCTCAACTGTCCTAAAAAGTATTAGATTTTTAATAAATCATACACACTTCAGTTGTAGCCCAGCTGAGAATGGGTCACTAACAGCAGTGCCTATAGCCAATCAGAGTGCAGGGTCACAGCATGCAGTCAGGTTTGTGAGTGATCTTACTTTATAGAGTTATAGAGATAAAACGTAGAAGAGTCTGATTAAATCAGCTCAGTGTGAGAAGTGAGCAATACTGAGGCTAATTTCTCCTCCATGAGAAGCAAGATCTTTGTTCTCGCTGGAAGGGCTCCGACAACAAGAAAAACGTTCATTTCGGCAGGGATCATTCCTCGAGAACTCAGCTTCTGAAATCCTTCAGCGATGTATCAAACAGGTGTGCGTATCAGTTGTGTGTGTGCAGATTAAAACAATCCGTCCTCGCTGGTCCCGGACCAACGCTGTCCTGAGTAGATAGACATGCGTGTCTGGTTGACTGGCGCAAACCCTCGTAGCTAATCCAGCCCTGAATGCCTCCCCAGGTCCGTCGAGCAGGTCCGTTCGTGCAAAGCAGCACAGCAGGCACCGGAGAGAAAGTTACATCAATGTACAACGTCAACCACTAACTGCACTAAACCACGCTCATTCTCCCTTTCTGACCAATCACAGCAGTTGTTCTCGGACTTCCTGCAGAAAAAAGTTCAGCTCAGCTGATGTGTACAAGAACAAATCGTTAGTGCTGCCAAACTGGGTCTCCGAGAACAAAATAATGTAATTTTTGTTCTCGTAGACTTCCAGCAAGAACAAAGTTCTTTATTCTCATGTAGTATGAATTGGTCTTTAGATTCCCACACTGATCATGGTTATATATTTACTCAATCTCTGCTACATGCAGATGATTATGACTAGATTTACTAAAACTTTAAGTTTTAGGCCAAATCTCTGCAAATAGTTTAGATGTCAGCTGGGAAAGAGGGGGATTTTTTTTGTCTCTAGGTGTGTGTGAGTGTGTGAATGCATGTGTTGTTCTTCTCTAAGTGGCCCTGATGTACTGAGACCTTTCTGCTGCAATAGGCACTAGCTCCCTGTGACCCTATAGGATGAAATGCTTTCAGAAATGTTGTGTTTCACATTATCTTATTTAGCGATTATCTTTTTTAAATTAATGTTTTACATGTACATTTTCTGTATATGTTCATATCATATATGATCCATATTTCACATTTATGTTCAGTGACTTATAAGTGAAGTCAGAATTAATCATCAAAAAAGAAATCATTAGGATGCATACCATACTTTTATGGCAGCAGAAGTTCAAATAGATTAAAGTGATGATTATCAGAAGTGTGGCTAAATGAAGAATGGCCCTTGCATTGTATTCAGTAGCTACTTGGAAAAGGTCTACTCCAAATCTGACTGATCTGATCTAGAAAGCCCTGAACACCAGAACACAACATTGTATGGTGAACTGTGGTAGAATAGTTTTTTAGTTTGATCTGAAAAATAGAATCCAGTTTATGAAATATCAGGCCTAGAATTAGCTCTGCAGTACCAAATGTCCCTTCGTCAGTCTCAATCATAGGTTTCTAGCCCAGCTCCCTCTTCACCACCATCAGCCCTTCTTTACTTCTGTTTGAGAAAATTACTGTTGAGTTAGGTTGCAATATCCTATATTTTCCACAAGGGACACTTTAGACACAGCACCACTCCACAATCTGTACTGCTGTGTCAGGTTGGAAGGGTGAGAAATGATAGAATTCTATTATTGTTACAAATCATACTCATAATTAGGACATTGTTCTACATGTGAGTCATTCTGTCATGAAGAAAATACATCTGAACAGGTGGAAACCTAAATGAAGTTATGTAATTATAACCATGTGGTCATTTATTCAGTGTATTCCAGACCAAAGTGGTAAATTAGTGCCCACAATAAGTATTGTCATTTGAAGAGACATGCTGTTAATGTGTCAAAAAAAAAGTTTCCACAAGAGATCACAAGAACTTAAATATAGTGATGTTCCATGAGAAAATTAAATAAGCAACTGCAAAAACAAGTTGTGTTCAAGTCAGCGATTGATGTTTATCACTTTCAAAGACTGAACCCTAATGTGACAAATGTATCGGGCATTCTGATGTCCTGACCTTATCACTAATACCTTGTTCTTCATTTGATCTTCTCATTCCAAAGTCATAACTTAATCAAAGACATGTGAGGAAGAGTTCATGCCTCAGAAATGCCACAACCTTGATTATGTAATGAATCGTAACATAAGAAGTACACCGCAGACAAAAGGATTAGTGCCTTGTTAAGAACATGTGATGTCCCCGGTGTCCAGGCAACTGTTTGATTGAGTCGAAATAAACAAAAATGGACACAGAAGAGCAAAATACAAATACATTATTATCGTTAAACTCAAAGTGAAAGTGGTTTGATTTCAAAGTGTTTTGGCTTCAGAGTTCATATTTTTCATTAATGATTTCATGTGAAAATTACCTATAATTTCTCATTTAAACTGCTATAAATTTAGCTGATATAAACATTACATATTAGTTTATTTTAAAATAACTGACAGCTTTATTGGCACTCTGCTCTAAACTAAAACTGCTGCTCTGAGAGCGTGTGTGTGTGTGTGTGTGTGTGTGTGCGTGCGTGTGTGTGCGTGCGTGCGTGCGTGCGTGCGTGCTTGTGTGTGTGTGTGTGTGTGTGTGGTATAGGTGAGAATTAAAGCCCAGACAAACAAAAAGAGCTTACCAAGCATTTTTGTCAGCAGCTGTTGTGTAAAAGATGAACTTGTTGTCATCAGTAATTACTGCCGTGAGAGACCAACCCCCTGACTAACCTGTCACCGGCAGCGCCCTCCCTCTTCTTCTACTGGCTATTCATCTTGTCTTCCCTCATACAGAGACACCCCCCACCCCCATCTGCTCTTCCTTAATAACCCACTCACATTCAGCATCAAAGCGCCACAGCACAGGAAGGCTCCTCGACCACTTTCTACTGATAGAAAATCAAACACGTTTACCTGAAGGACTTCTCGAGAAGAGCTCAGGAGGTCGTCGGTATGTATCACAGCTATGAGTGTTGAGTGAGTGTTATTCAGGTCAGCCTAAAATAAACAAATAAATAACCTAAAGTAAGTCAATAATGAACATAGAAAAACATCATGTTGTAGTGAAAAGCCTCAAGGAAAATGTTGACTTGTTTTCTACACTTTGAGGCTGTGCAACTCTCTGCTTGAGGAAAAGAGGGTGAACAGTTCATTGACTTGATGTGTGGGGTCTAATTATGTTCTTTGGTCCAGTTATGTATCTGTACCAAAAGCTGCATTTCACTTTAGCATCTATCCTTAGTAGATTAGATTTATTTATTTTTTATAAAAATGATTCAGGGATGATTTTCAGGATGTTTGAGGCAAGAACCACACAAACAAACAAACAAACAAACCACAGAAACATCGTTTTTATGTTGCATGAAAGGATCATTTACATTAGTTTCCATTTTCCAATGAAAAATTAAGACCTTAATATATGGGACTATGTTTCTCGGTTGACCTGGGAGTGCCTGAGGATCCACCCAGAAGAGCTGGTTGAAGTTGCTTAGGAGATGGATGCCTGGGCTTCTTGGCTTAGGCTGTTGCCCCTGTGACCCGACCTCAGATAAGTGGAGAAAAATGGATAAGTGGATGGATGGCCATAGATTTAAGAAGGAAACAAACAAAAAAGCCAAACTTGGGGGAAAGTGTACATTTCCCAATTTATCAGCCATTTAAGCACCACGGACAGCTCTAGATTTATCAATTCACAGTCTGAGGACTGATATTTCAGAGTCATGCTTGGGAGGAGCTTATTTCACACACATCAGGTAAACTGTCACTAAATTAGAAGACCAGACGAACGTTTAACTAAGGGACTGTTCTGCTGCTTTTGCTACTTTTACTTTTGCTTTTGCTGTTTGAGATAAAGACTGAGGACAGCAGGAAGCAGAGGGCTTGATTTATTAAATTAATGCATGTTTTTCATGGAAGCTAAATTGAAGCAATCCAGCAATAGTGCATCTGTCTAATTCACAAAGGGAGATGTTTGACTCAAAATGTGCTGCCAACAGGACTTCTCTGCAAGGATGCAGCTGTCCTCATTTAAGTGTATTTCTTGATTCATTTAAAGGAAACATTGACTATAGCTGTGGCAAAAAGCTTCTGATTGCCAAGACAAGCACTGTTTGTTATATGCAGTAGAATATTCAACATCTCCTGAGAGCTGTTGGTATTTGCATCTCAGAAAATGAAAAAAGGAAGAGTAGCAACCTGCTGAACTGTTGACTTTACAAGAAAATAAACCAGTCAGTAAATTCATCAGAATTGTGTTCATGGGAAACATGTTTCCATATACCATATCATAATAAAGGTAATGACTGAAACTAAAAAGACGTTAGAGCATTATCCTCGCCTCGCCTCGCCTCGCCTCACCTTCTTCCGCTTATCCGGGTCCAGGTCGCGGGGGCAGCATTCCAAGTCGGGCAGCTGAAGGAATCTGTTCAGTTTTATGCTGCAAAAGAGAAACTGTGGTTACCCCCTTGGGTCCTTCGTCCCAGGTTCGTTCTGTTTGAGGAGTAATACTTATCAGGCTGGTAAGAATGAAGAGTCAGGAGACCGTTCTGCGCAGAAGGGGGAATCTTTATTGCTCACAGCAGCGTGATACAAAGATTCTGGCTTTTGCCAGTCATGCAGGTTCTATATAAGCATGGTAGATCAAAGGGAAGGAAGGGAGCTACTGGTTGCACAATGTTTACCAGCAGTTCAAAGTCTCTCAGGACACGGTCACCTAGTCCCTCTGCTCTGTTGACAGTTTTGGTCAAAGTGTAGGAGCACATCCTTTTGAATGTGCACGTACTTTGTACAAAGTTGAAAACACAGGAACACAATGTGAGCATAATAAGTCCACAATTCCCCCTTTTGAACTATGTTAATAGTTCAATATGGCGCAGT
>SSNR01000048.1:1284055-1306538 GCA_006937965.1 Callopanchax toddi | reverse complement strand
GACTATTCTCAGGGAGGGTCTAGGTCCCATACAAACCACACAATCTGAACCAGCCGACTTAGCAGCTTGTTCCGCCATCAACAACCAATTATTAGTACTACCTGAAACACCAGTAAGGATAGTGAACCGCTCGTCTATGGACAAATTTCTGACCATGGTCATCCGTATTTTCCCGGTACGTCCTTTATGCACCTGCGTCACAGGGGAACCAGAAAGGGCCGGGCCGTCATCTCTGATCACAGCAGAGGGACTGTTGTCGTCTGTAGGACAGACCTCCAAGCGCCAATAAATGCCAGAGTGGGGTGACCATGGAGCTAGGATAAACCGCTGGCATGAGGTCAAATAGAGTTCGGCCACAGTAATAAGGAGGCCATCTGACCGAGGGCCGGGCTTCCTACTTAACGTTAAGTTCTTCTGGGCTCGCCAAACAGCCGCCTGGGACCTAGATGAAGAGGACCAATCCCTCTCAGTTTCAGTAATTAAGTTAGACCAAGTCCACGAATCCCAGTCCCCTAGCGTGATATACCAGACCGAATTAGTAAAGTACATCGCCCAGTTCAAATTCTCTCGTTCATATGCCGGTGTCCGGGGAAAACTAGAAAACGGTAGCTCCGCTACCAACCCTCCACCCGTAGGGACGCATAAAGTTATCATTCTAGTGGAACTCGGTGTGCAAGCGGTGGGTACAGCCCTCCGTCTCCGGGGTGAAGGAGAGCGACGTGTGACAGGGGCAGCAGGGAGTGTCGAACCCTGGGTAACGGACGTGCAGTTAGGGTGGCTGACATTATATGGGCCACTAGGGACAATTTTGACATTAAACTGAAATCGGGAGGGTCCATCACAGATAAATGTGATGACCAGTGGGATCAGTGCAATGACGCAAACAGCCAATAGTAGGACACATCTCTGCCTGCAAGTTAAGGGTTCAGGAAAAGGCCAGGACATGATGAAGTACTGAAAATACTTAGCTGGGGACAGTAGGGGAAGAAAAGGTCAGGTGCTTGAGTATCTCCCAGCTCCTCCAGAGGAGTCCTTAAAAAGAAGAAGAAAAAGCACCAAAATGAATTTTCATACCACAATGTAAAATAAGTACCTGTAGAGTACCTGAGTGAAGAAATATCATGTAAACAAAATAATAAATGTGTGATTAAATGTTAGCTGCAGTAAAATAAGTAACTGAGCTCTAAATAATAAATGATAAGAATAAAATCAAAACATAGAAGAATAAAATGGAACCCCCTTTTGTAATCAACCAGCCGGTTGAGCGTGGAGGCGTCTATGACGTGGAGGCTCCGTCGGGGTCCTTGTTGGTAGGACGCAGATCGTTCTGGATCTCCTTGACTGTTCTTCCTGGTTCTGGTGCTGCCGCACACTGTGAGTAGTGGAACCAGGTGTCGCCTTTTCCGTCAAGCCTGACGGTGTGTGAAGCTCTTTCTGTGATTCGATAGGGTCCAGTCCAGCGGGGCTCAGACCACTTTCTCTTGATGACCTTCAGGAAGACAAAGTCCGTTCCCGGACCTGGAGGGTCACCTTGTTGCAGTGCAGCCTTATCACCAATCTGAGAAGAATGCTGAGAGACAACACTTTGCAGGATGTTAAAATATGTCCTAGGGGAGAGTTCTGATTGGCTAGTCTTAGATAAAACTAGACTAGAGGAGGGGCCTGGGAAGGGCCTCCCATGTTCTAGCTCAAATGGAGTATATCCTGTTGTTTTATTTACAGAGCTTCTAATAGACATTAGAGCTAATGGTAAGGCATCCACCCATGACAATTTAGTTTGAGAACAGATTTTTGCTATTTTTGTTTTCAGAGATTGATTCATTCTTTCAACTTTACCCTGGGACTGGGGATGGTACACAGAACCAAATTTATGTTTTAATCCTAAGGCTTCCTCAACTTGTTGGAGGTCCTTATTTTTAAAATGTGAGCCATTATCAGACCGAATAATATCCGGAAAACCATGCTGCGGTATATAATGGTTTATTAGACACTTAACTACAGTTTTACTGTCTTCTTTTGCCACGGCCCATGCCTCAGGCCAACCTGAAAATGCGTCTACTGCCACCAACAGGTATCTGTGCCTTCCTACTCTGTCTATCATGTCTGTGTAATCAATAATGATTTCCTTTCCAGGGCAAAGTGGAATAGGAAAGGAACCCACCATTGGTCTGAGAGTGGGTTTAACTCCAAACTTATTGCATTCTGTACAAGTTTTAACTAATTGTTTAGCCATATCCTGTAGGTAAGGATGCCACCAGTTGGACAAATTTCTCATCATTTGAGCCGGGCCCACGTGTCCCACCCCATGCGCCTCCTCTAATGCTGTTTGTCTAATTTCAGGAGGCAGAATGGGCCTGCCGTCTGGGCCTCTCCAGACGTCAGTGTTTGTGGCTCCTCTAGTAAGCCACAGGGATCTCTCCTGGGGACTAGCCTGGCTTTGGAGGCGTTTCAAGGTGTCTATAGTCAGTTCAAGGGGGAGGGGAGCTGGGGGAGATTCCACCTGTGGGTCCATGATCATGATATGGGAGGGAAGGTATCCAGCTGTTTGTTTAGCTACCAAGTCTGCTTGTTTGTTCCCTAATGACACTAGGTCTAATCCTGCACTGTGTCCTTTGCATTTAATGACTGCCACTTTTAAAGGTAAAAGTAGGGCTTCTGCTAACTCTCTCATTTCTTCTTCATGTTTAATAGGTTTTCCACCTGCTGTCCTGAACCCTGCTCTGAGCCACTGTCTCAGTTCTACATGCACTGCACCTACTGTATAAGCTGAATCACTGTAGATGTTGACCTTCTGGCCTTTAGCCAGTTTTAGTGCCTCTATTACAGCTCTAAGTTCAGCACGCTGTGCCGACTGAGGTCCTTCCATTTTCTCTGTTTTTACTGTCTGCCATTTCATGTTCTGTGGCTCTACAATCGCCCATGCCGATTGTAAAGCTCCTGTGTCTGTTCTAAAACAACATCCATCAGTAAACCAGTCTTTTTCAGCATCCTTCAGAGGTTCTGCCTGTAGATCTGGCCTAACTTTCTCTTCTACCTGCACTACACTTTCACACTCATGTGGTTCTCCTGTGCCCATTTGATCAGCCATATTTATACCCTCGTGTGAGTAACTGATGTTTGGAGCTGTTAAAATAGACATAAGTCGTCTCTGTCTGAGGGAGGTGAGTGTAAAGGCATGTGATGAAACATAAGCTACTACACTATGTGACGTCAAGATTTTTAAGGGGTGGCTCATTACAATGTGACCTGTCTTAGTAATAATTTTTGCCAGTCCAGCTGCATGTTGGGTGCATGGTGGATGTCGTTTTTCTGTGTTATCCAACATAACACTGGCGTAAGTTAATATCTGTCTCTGTCCCCCTTTTTTCTGGAACAGGACACCATTAACATGAGTGTCCGTTCCAGAAACGTCCAGATGAAATGGGAGTGTGTAGTCAGGGATAGCTAGATCAGAGGCGGTGGAAAGCGCCTGTTTTAACTTTATGAAGCACTGTTCAGAGTCCGTTGTCCAAGTCAGGGGCGCACTTAGGTTTTTCATACCCTGTTCTTTAATTAACGCTCTAAGCGGTGAGGTCAACCCTACGTAATCAGGTACGTAGGTTCTGCTAAAACCAGTCAGTCCCAAGAAGGACAGCATGTCTTTGACTGTGACAGGTTTGGGATGATGCAAAATAGAATTTCTATGCTCAGAAGAGAGAGAAACCCCAGATTGAGAAACCACCCTGCCTAGGAACGTAACCTGTTTCCTGCAAACTTGTAGTTTGTTTTTGCTGACTTTAAAACCTAGTCTGGCCAGGTGAGACAATAAGGTCTCTGTTGCCAGAAGGCAGGATGCTGCTGATGGGGCAGAAAGTAACAAGTCGTCCACATACTGAACGAGGAAACAGTCAGGGGGTAGGTGACATTGTTGTAGGAGAATCTTCAAACACTGATTAAAGAGACCCGGGGAAAGAGCGAACCCTTGTGGTAACCGCGAGTAACGCCACTGCTGGCCCCGAAAAGTGAATGAGAAAACATCTCTAAGACACTCCTCAAGCGGCAGGCAGAAAAAAGCGTTAGCCAAGTCGATGCACGTGAACCAAGCGTGTGATGGTGGGAGGTTAGCCAAAGCTACATAAGGATTCGGAACAGGCATAGTGGCGGTGCCTAGTAAATCATTAATTCGCCTAAGGTCATGAACCATCCTATATTTGCCAGTGCCTTTTTTCTCAACAGGAAGGATGGGAGTGTTCCAGGGAGAGCAGGAAGGTTCGAGCACACCAGCAGTCACCAACCCAGTAATAGTCTCTGCAATACCAGCCTCAGCCACCGGTTTATGCGGATATTGGGGTATCCAAAGTGGTTCCGAGGCTGATAGAGCAAAGGTCACTGGGGGAACATCAACTAGGCCTACGTCAGTCGGACCCTGAGACCACAAGTGGTCAGGCAATGAACTGAGGATGGCATCAGCATCACTATGGTCAGTCATTTCTCTACCATGAGAGCGGGATATGATGTCATGTTGGAGGATGCAGTCATTTCTACAGTCATTAAGGATTTTATAAGTCTTAGTGGAAGGTGAAAAGGAGACCTGTGGGAGCTGAGTTTCCACCCAATCCGTGGCTGACATAGATCTTTTAACCATACCCCCCAGCTCCTTAGCCTGATGACCTGGGTTTAGAGCCAGTGACACATGAGGAAAAGCCTCATCAGACATCATGTACCACTGTGACTGATCCTCAGTAAGCTGAGCAGCCGCAGCCACCCCCTCGGGAGCTGCATAAAGACATGACATACGTATTGACCACTGGTGACCCTCACACTGGTCCTGAAACTGGTCTTGATACCAGGTGGTGTCATGTCTATCATAGAAAAGAGTAAGATGTGGTGGGTCAGGGGGAGGGACATAGGGATGCAGTTGCGACAGCCAGGGTCGCCATTGCTGGACCACAAATGAAACAACTTCCACTGACTGGGTCGCGCCTGCCTCGCCACTGACCTCTACCTCTGAAACCACCTCTATTTCCTCTAAAGGGAGGACCGCCTTGTCCATATGGGACCGGCGCAAGTGGCCCATAAGGCAATGCCTGGGGCTGCTGCTGCCAGGGAGTCAGCACAGGGGGAGCCGGTGGGGGAGGGGCAGCAGCAACAAGCTGCTTTTTAGGTTTCACAGTCTTACCCCCTAGGTCATTCTTTGCCTTCTGTAGCTGCACTCTCAGGAGCTGTAGTTGCAGGTCCTCTACATTGTCAGTTTTTTCATCTGTTTTGTCCTGGGATTTATTGAGGTTAAACAGTAAATGTTTTTTCCAGGTAGCAAAGTCACAATCAATTAGCTCTGGGTTGTCCTCCATTTTGGCGGCTACCGCCTCCGGGACTCCCTTCAACACTGCCCTCCTAAAGAGGGGAACTAGGGGCCCAGCACCACTTGGATGCTGCCCTGTTTGGGTGGTCCAATCATCTATGGCTTGGTTCAAATACATGACGGGATTCTGCTTCATATCCCATTTTATCTTGGTTATGCCCCCAGAATTTCTAAGCGGGAATGTCCTACGTAGAACACGGTTTAGGTCATTTAACACGTCATACATCGGTGTGTCGTTCCCCATGTCATTAGTCCCAGCGTCCAGTTCTATGGCCATAAGCTGGGACCGGGAAGTGCAGGTTATCAGTAGAGCCCTAAGGTCTCCCAGGGCCAGGTCCACGCCTGCTGTTAACTTCTCCAAGGTGACTAGCCAGGAGTGTGCTCCGTCATGTATGTCTGGTAGTTTTTGAACAAGTCCTGTGATGTCTCCTAAGTTGTATGGCTGATAAACGGGCCCTTCACTTGGCTTTCTCTGTATTAAGGGATAGATGCCCGTGGTGCTCCCTGCTGCTCCTCCCTCTGTTTCCTTCTGCTTTGACTCGTCCTCCTTTTCCTTACTGTCATGTTTCTTATGCTTCCTTTTATATGAATCGTCAATCTCCTTCCTCATCCTGTTTACTTCTTCCTGAGTATATGTACAGGCTGACCTGGTTCTTCCTGCCACAGCTTCCTCCTTATTAGTTTTTATTGTTGCCTTAAGCTTTTCATCTAAAATCATTCGGCCTTGGTCTTGTAATGCAGTTTCAAATTCCCCAAACACTTTATTGTCAGGGGTCCAATTTCCTTCCAATATCATACAAACGGGAACTGAAGACGCCTGTATTGATGGTCCGGCCTGTGATTCATCGTCCGATTCTTGAGGTGTGCTCGGAGGGGTGCTCGGAGGATGCGATTTCCTAAGTTTTCCTTTATTCTGCGCATAAAAGCGGGCTGAAGCCGCCCCAAAGGGCAAGTGAGCAGCGGAAGATAATTCCCTGGGGGCTGCTCCCAGCACCGTACTAGTCTGGGCTGGAAACTCAGCACCGGGTGGTTGGAAATACCCAGGCTGCTCTGGCTGTTCAGTTGATGGCATCACCAGTACGCCGTTGGAAACGTTTAGGACCGGATATATGGACGCAGTTGGGGCGGTTGGGCTTGACACAGAGTTGGTGTAGGGTGGGGGTAATGCGGCTTTCTCCTTTTTCATACGCGGTTTTGCTAATTCCCACCAGCCAGCAAATTGGTTAAACTTAATCCTTTCTGCTGCTTGTTTCTCAGCTGCCTTCTGATGTTTCCCCTTGGTAAAACGGCCTGCTTTTTCCTTAGCTGCTTTTTCTATCTCTTCTTGTTTTATGGCTGCTAGTGTTTTGTTTCTAAAAATCCGTCCCCAATTTCCTGCATCATCTCCCGTCTTTTCTTTCTCCTTCATCAGTTTATCAGTCACTTTAGTCAACTGTTCCTTATGCTTTTCTGCTTCCTTTGGTGGGTGGGTGGCGCTGATAACGGCTATCATATGTTTAACCTGCTCTGCCAGGGTACTGGTGACGTCATTGGGTCCCCACCCGTCGTCATGAATTTCCCTATCAAATTCTCCGTCCATCTTTCTTTTGATGAAGGAGAAGCTTTTTATTTTTTAATCGTGGTCAATTTGGACCAGTTGGGGGTCTACCCCTATTGGGTACTAACAACTGGAGCGTGCTTTTAACAGTGAGTTAGCACTGAAATGATCCCTCTTGGTGGTATCAAGCTTCTACCAGGGAGGTTTTAATTCCCTGGCGGATACACCTTGCCTTTGCTTCCAAGGAGGGGTGCTTGTTGTTCTCACTGGTTTCACCTTAAAATATACTCACCTGCATTCATTCATTACCCATGTGTGTTATGTAGAAATACTATGTGTTATTGTTACTTTATTTTACCAGAAAAGGAACCTAGTTCCCCTTATGATGTAATCTGTGGACAAGAAAGACGAAACTGTCTTTTCCTCTGTCCCACAGCAGTCACACAGCGTGTATTTAAATGTGTAATACAACAATACAAAACAATTCAACACCTTACACAATTACTCTTTCAGAATTTAGAATGACTTCCCTAACGGAATCACTCAAGGACTCTAACCTTTCCTGGATCTTTAGGAAACGATACTAAAAATCATTTCCTGGGCCTCTAACCCGTTACTGAAATTCTCTTTCCCAACACCGGTCAACAACCCGTCGGCTGAGGCCGTGGTCGGATTTCAGTTTCTTTTACCTCTGTTATTTACTTAATTCTACTTCTATCTTTTTTTTCCTCTTATTAGATTACCATAAAATACTACTTCATTCCTCTTCAGCCTTTTTTAAAGTATAAAATTTGCAGTCTCAAGTTACTAGGAGTTTGGACACTAAGTTTTATTTAAAGTGTTCAATATAGCAGAGATTAAAGGTCTGCTTACCTTCTTTGTGCCGGCACTTTTGTCCAAACCCCGTTCACCTGGACCAAGCCAATCTCCTCCGATCGTGTCCGTCTGTTCGCCAGACGATCATCCTGTTCGTGACGCCAATTTGAAGGAATCTGTTCAGTTTTATGCTGCAAAAGAGAAACTGTGGTTACCCCCTTGGGTCCTTCGTCCCAGGTTCGTTCTGTTTGAGGAGTAATACTTATCAGGCTGGTAAGAATGAAGAGTCAGGAGACCGTTCTGCGCAGAAGGGGGAATCTTTATTGCTCACAGCAGCGTGATACAAAGATTCTGGCTTTTGCCAGTCATGCAGGTTCTATATAAGCATGGTAGATCAAAGGGAAGGAAGGGAGCTACTGGTTGCACAATGTTTACCAGCAGTTCAAAGTCTCTCAGGACACGGTCACCTAGTCCCTCTGCTCTGTTGACAGTTTTGGTCAAAGTGTAGGAGCACATCCTTTTGAATGTGCACGTACTTTGTACAAAGTTGAAAACACAGGAACACAATGTGAGCATAATAAGTCCACACAGCCCAGGCCACCTTCTCCCCGGCCAAGTCCACCAGCTCCTCAGCTGGGACGCCCAGGCGTTCCCAGGCCAAACTGAAGATGTATTTCCTCCAGCTTGTCCTGGGTCGACCCGGGGGCCTACTGCCAGCAGGACATGCCCAGAACACCTCCCAAGGGAGGCGTCCAGGAGGCATCCTTACCAGATGCCCGAACCACCTCAGCTGGCTCCTTTCTATATGGAGGAGCAGCGGCTCTACTCCGAGTCTCTCCCGGATGTCCGAGCTTCTAACCCTATCCCTAAGTCTGAGCCCAGCCACCCTGCGGAGGAAACTCATTTCAGCCACTTGTATCCGCGATCTCGTTCTTTCGGTCACTACCCAAAGCTCATGACCATAGGTGAGGATTGGGACGTAGACCGACCGGTAAATCGAGAGCCTTGCTTTCTGGCTCAGCTCCCTCTTCACCACAACAGACCGGTTCCAGCCCCAATCCACCTGTCGATCTCCCGTTCCCTCCTTCCCTCACTCGTGAACAAGACCCCGAGATACTTGAACTCCTCCACTTGAGGCAGGACCTCTCTCCCGACCTGGAGTTGGCAATCCACCTTTTTCCGGTCGAGAACCATGGCCTCAGATTTGGAGGTGCTGATCCTCATCCCAGCCGCTTCACACTCGGCTGCGAACCTCCCCAGCAAGAGCTGAAGGTCAGAGCCTGATGAAGCTAGGAGGACCACATCATCTGCAAAAAGCAGAGACGAGATTCTCCTGTCACCAAACTCGACACCCTCCACACCACGGCTGCGCCTAGAAATCCTGTCCATAAAGGTTATGAACAGGACCGGTGACAAAGGGCAGCCCTGGCAGAGTCCAACCCTCACTGGGAACAGGTCCGACTTACTGCCGGCTATGCGGACCAGACTCACACTCCTCTGGTACAGGGACTGAATGGCCCTTAACAAAAGACCATCCACCCCGTACTCCTGGAGCGCCCCCCACAGGGTGTCCCTGGGGACACGGTCATAAGCCTTCTCCAAATCCACAAAACACATGTGGATTGGTTGGGCAAACTCCCATGACCCCTCCATCACCCTAGCGAGGGTAAAGAGCTGGTTCACAGTTCCACGACCAGGACGAAAACCACATTGCTCCTCTTCAATCCGAGATTCAACCATCGACCGGACCCTCCTCTCCAGTACCCTGGAGTAGACCTTTCCAGGGAGGCTGAGGAGTGCGATCCCCCTATAGTTGGAACACACCCTCTGGTCCATCTTCTTAAAAATGGGAACCACCACCCCGGTCTGCCACTCAACAGGAACTGCCCCCGATGACCATGCAATGTTGCAGAGACGTGTCAACCATGACAGACCTACAACATCCATCACCTTGAGATACCCAGGTCGGATCTCATCCACCCCTGGGGCTCCGCCTCTGCGTAGTTGTTTGACTACCTCAGCGACTTCTACCCCAGATATTGGACAGTCCGTCCCCAGGTCTCCCAGCTCTGGTTCCTCCTCGGAATGCGTGTCGGTGGGATTGAGGAGCTCCTCAAAGTATTCCTTCCACCGTCCGACTATAGCCCCAGTTGACATCAGCAGCTCCCCGTCCCCACTGTAAACAGTGTGAGCAAGTTGCTGCCTTCCTCCCCTGAGGCGCCGGATGGTTTGCCAGAACCTTTTTGGAGCCGACCGATAGTCTTTCTCCATGGTCTCACCGAACTCCTCCCACGCCTGAGATTTTGCCTCGGCAACTGCCACTGCTGCACTCCGCTTGGCCCGCCGGTACCTGTCTGCTGCCTCTGGAGACCCACAGACCAGCCACGCCCTGTAGGCCTCCTTCTTCAGCCTGACGGCTCCCCTAACCTCTGGTGTCCACCAGCGGGTACGGGGGTTACCGCCACGACTGGCACCGGCTACCTTGCGACCACAGCTAGCAACAGCCGCCTCAACAATCGCAGAGCGGAACAAGACCCATTCGAACTCAATGTCCCCCACTGCTCTCGGGACGCGGTCGAAGCTCTGCCGGAGGTGGGAGTTGAAGACCATCTTGACAGGCTCTTCTGCCAGGCGTTCCCAGCAGACCCTCACTATACGTTTGGGTCTACCAGGTCTGCGCGGCATCTTCCCCTGCCATCTGATCCAGCTCACCACCAGGTGGTGATCAGTTGACAGCAGTTGACAGTCCTCTCTTCACCCGAGTGTCCAAAACATACGGTCTCAGGTCAGATGATACAACTATAAAGTCAATCATCGACCTGTAACCTAGGCTGCCCTGATACCAGGTGTACCGATGGGCATCCTTATGTTTGAACATGGTGTTTGTTATGGCCAAACTGCGACTTGCACAGAAGTCCAATAACAGAACACTACTCGAATTCAGATTCGGCGGGCCGTTCCTCCCAATCACGCCCCTCCAGGTCATGCTGTCATTGCCCACGTGAGCGTTGAAGTCCCCCAGCAGGACTATGGAGTCCCCAGTAGGAGCGCTATCCAGCACTCGTCCCAGAGACTCCAAAAAGGGTGGGTACTCTGAACTGCTATTTGGTGCATAAGCACAAACAACAGACAGGACCCGTTCCCCAACCCGCAGGCGCAGGGTAGCTGCCCTTTCGTAAGTAAGTAAGTAAGTAAGTAAGTAAGTAAAGTTTATTTATATAGCACCTTTTACAGAAAAAATCACAAAGTGCTTCACAGAAAACAGAATCAAACATGATAAAACAAATAAAATTAATAAAACAAACAAAATATCATTACAAATCAAAATCATTAAACAACAACAAGAGAACACAAAAGAGTTATTTAAAAGCAGTTTTGAATAATTGGGTCTTCAACTGCTTTTTAAAGGAGTCCAGACTGTCTATACAGCGTAAAACTAAAGGAAGGTCATTCCAAAGTCGAGGTGCAACAGACTGGAAGGAGAGATCACCTCGACTTTTAAATCTGGTCCTTGGAACTGTTAGGAGATTCTGGTCTGTGGACCTGAGAGCTCGGGTTGGAGCGTACGGCTTTATCAGTTCAGTAACATAAACAGGAGCTTGACCATGTAGGGCCCTGAAAGTTAGAGTCAGGATTTTAAAATGAACTCTACATTTAACAGGTAACCAGTGCAGAGACCTCAGAATAGGAGTGATGTGATCTTTTCTGTTTGCTCCAGTGAGGAGCCTCGCTGCAGAGTTCTGGACCAGCTGAAGGCCATAAAGGGCTTTTTGGTTCAAGCATGTGAAAAGTGTGTTACAGTAATCTAGACGGGAGGAGATAAAAGCATGAAGAACCATTTCCAGTTCAGGTTTTGACACTAACTTTCTCAGTTTGTAAATATTTCTCAGATGATAAAAACAGTTTCTGACCAGCTGTTTTGAGTGAGCTTCAAGAGACATTGATTGGTCGAAAATAACACCCAGATTCCTCAGGTTACACTTTACAGCAGAACTTAAATGTCCAATATGTTGACTGATCAGAAGGACCATCCTATCAGGGGCAACAATCAGACATTCAGTCTTTTCAGGGTTTAACTGAAGGAAGTTCTTTTCTAACCAGTTAGTAGCTGACAGACACTCCAGTAGTTCAGACAGTTTGTAGAACTCTGAGTCCTTGAAGGAGCAGTACAGCTGAATGTCATCTGCATAAAGGTGGTAGGAGACATTGTGACATCTACTAATGATCTGTCCAAGAGGATGGATATATAGTAAAAACAGGAGTGGACCGAGAACAGAGCCTTGGGGTACCCCACAGAACAGATCTGTAGTATCTGACATGATGTTGTTTATATGGACACTGAAACTTCTGTTTGAGAGGTACAATCTGAACCAGTCTAAAACTGTTCCAGAGATCCCACCAAGTCACGGAGTTCGTCCCCCGGGTTAAACCCCAACATACAGGCAGAGAGTCTTGGGGCAAACAGAAAGCCCACCCCAGCCCTCCGCCTCTCACCCGGATCAACTCCAGCAAAGAAAAGTTAGAGCATTATCATGGGAGATAAAAATGAACTTATCATTCTCGACTCCTGTTCTGTAAACATAGTCTTTAGTTTATTACATTTTTAACTACTGTAGCACTTTCTCAATAGCAGTGAAGAACTTTGGTTTTGAGATCTGTGGGTAATGTAGACAGAAAATACTGACAAACCTGCCAAAGTCTGACTGAATGAAGCCACTTTAAAACATACACCAAAATAAAACGTTTGAAATAAAACAAACTGCACAAAAAACAGACACAACATCACACATGGTAACACAAAGTATCTTCATTTAGCATTAGCTCTAATGCTAATGTTTCCGTTCTGTTTATAGGTCACCTTTGGTCAGTCAACTTGTGCCAAGATGTGGAAAAGAACTAAGAGCACGGACCAGCCATCCTCCAGATCATGTGCAGTATTTCATTTTTTTTTCTAATACTACATGCTACTAGTAAAAATGTGCTAGTAAAGGGACATTTTAACGATACCAAACATAGGCTGTTCAGAAAGCTTTCTATTAGGATGTTATTGATAACTTTGACACAAAATACCCTTCAAACTAGCAAAACATTCCATTCACTTCAGTCTCTAATGTATTTTTGACAAGTTTAGTTGCTTTTCTTTGTTTTCTTTATGAAATTGTTGTAGCCCTCAGTAGCCAGGGAACAGCTAACTTTTTAGCAGAAGTTTGCTCTGACTTCTCCATGACCGCCTGCACTCTTCCGGTGTGGTGACTAAACAGGAAGACACAGAGCATCCTGTGTGTGAGTCCCTTCTTTATGGGTTTGTGTGACAACTGACAATGTGGAAACTCAAAATCTATTGGTTTAAAAAATTGGCTGGTCAGAGTTAATGTATAGGGGTCTATGGGAGGAAGGAGGGTCTAAAGAAGAATAACAAATGTTGTTGATCCCTACCCATAGGTCATAGTTTAGAACTGAACTATCATTTGAAACATGTAAAACTTTGATACATAAAAGAAAATACTCTGGATTACAACTTTAGAGAAAATATTGTTGATATGTGTTTAATATTGTTTTATAAAATAATGTATTAGAATGAATAACTGTAAGAATGAAAAACACTATGTTACAGATAAAGAAAACATAAAAAAGATAATGAAACAGGTAAATAATTAGACTTAAATTCATTAAATAAAAATATAAAGCATCAAAAAGCAGTAGACCTATAGTTACACACTAGATACATCTTAAAGTATTGAGGTGTTAAAGAAATTAATATTTTCTCTAGAAGACCATCCATCTAACAGAAATAGAGCTTCTTTCTGAGTTGTGAATTTGTTTCTCCCAAGTGTCCAAAAGAATACATTTAATCAATTTCCTTTTTTATTTTTATGTCTAAAACTTTTGTGAGTTTATAGAGAGGTAATGCCATGGACTGACTGATGACTGCAACTTGGATTTGAATTTTAAATTTAGTATTTATGTTTCCAGTTGATATGATGTAATTTTATTATCTCTTTTTCTTTAACCCAGGTTTCTCCCTCGTTCATCAGTACATTCAACATTTTAATGAGGTGTCTGGCAACAAGTCAGGTAAAATGAGAAAAAGAGCTTTTGTACTTTCTGGTGAACAAATTGAGTGTTTTAGATCATTTATTAGGTTATATTGAGCCATAGCAGGAGTGTTATTGAACACTGTGAGGTTTTCTGCATGTGAACTAATTTGTGTTCATCACCTTGATGAAGCAGTGACATGATGGAGCAATTCTACTTTTTCTGCTTGTCATAATAATCATTAATCCATGGATTATTGATGAGTGATTCATCATCCAAGCCTGATGATAACATGTTTAAAAGCTGAGTGTTTTACAGCTAAACTGAGCTGAATGCACAACTAATTATTTTATTTATTACAAAAACCTATTCATTTGTGTCTTTATGGGTTGCAACTTTTCATAACTTTTGAGTAAAATAGCAAGCTGTGCACTAATTTTACTTTGTTTGCAAAATGGATAAAATTTAAAACATACATATGTGTAATGTAGGATATTTTTTAAAAACAAAATCAACTCGATTTTGATCATCTTTAAAATTTTTCTTAAGACTCAAAAGTATGAGAACTGACTTGAGCTAATTAGTTGTAAGATATTTTGTGCTGCTTAAAAACAAAGTTGGATGTTTTGAAAAGTTTGACATCAAATGAACACAAAGCCAGTAATTAAATTCTGAATTTATTAGCAGAGATTATGCCTCCTTATAATCAGAAATGCTTTTTTGCTTCATATTAAAGCAAACATGATGCAAACCTATTTAAAAACCAGGATTATGGTTTATTTTCTTTTATTCTAAATGTGTGTTTTGCTACACAGAGCATCACTAGGAATATGACTTTGCTGACACCTGCTGGTAGCAAAAAGGGATTGTTTCATTCACACAAATAAGACTTCTTCTGGATGTGAGCAAAGTAGAGCAATGAGTGGCCATGAAGCAACCTCAGCTTCACTGCCCTGACAGCATTAACTCTGCACACACACTGAGCTTTAGCTCTTTGTCCTGATGCAGAGAACAGAGCACCAATCACATTGTCTCCTCATTCATTTGTATTTTTGACTCAAGTTCTGTAAAGTTTCTCTTCATTCCTGTGTGTATAACCATGATTATTGATCAACAGGAGAATCACACTCACAAGACATATTTGCATCTATATGTGTATATAAAATGAGGCGTGTTAAGGGGAGGATTCTGGTATTCCTGCATGCATGCTCAAATCCACATTGATCAGTACATGAAGAGGAAGTGTGTTTGAATGCATGCAGAGTTTGGATCTGGATTTGTTTGTGCGCATGCAGTTTTCCCAGCATGCTCACTAAATGTTGCCACAAACAGATAAATAAATCAATGAATGATCACAATGAATTTTGCCATGAGGCTGCGCACATTTCCACGGTCAGTTCATTATCTATCCATCCAGAATTTTGCTTGGAAAATGACACACGCCAGGATTTTGTGTGAACACATTCTTGATATATAAAGCCCTTGGTCTCAATGTTTACTTGTAATTTTTTTATTTTCTTTAGCTTCCATCCGGAGAAGATCTAAGACCCCTGGGGTGATGATCACACAAAATACTACCAATTTGCCAGAGGGTAAAAGCACACCAGACTTCCAGTGCAAACCAGGTCCAATTACGACTCAGGAAGGTTGGTTTTTGTAACTACAAACACTTAGGAGACTACTCAGACACACAAAACATTAGCACAAATAGTATGAATATTTTCACATGATATGAGTTGAGATATTTTTTTTTTCCCTTTTAGGAACGTCAGCTGTTTTTAAGGCTGTGGTGACAGGGAATCCAACACCGGATGTGTCATGGAGACGAGTGAAAGGAAACCTTTCAGACAAAGAAAAATTTCTAAGAAAATACGATGAATCGACAGGGCAACACATTTTAGAGGTGAGTGACTTACTTCCAGTGATCAAATTTTAAGATGAAAACAAATCTTTACTAAACCAAAACATGTTTTAAATGATCGATGTATGTTCACAGATTCATAAAGTGACCACTGCTGAGACAGATACATACAAATGCTTTGCTGTGAATGAATATGGTAAAGCTGTCTGTGCAACAACATTAAACGTGATCGATGGTAAGAATCCTACTTGTAATGTTTTTATTGTTTGATTAAACAAAAAGCAAGGTAAAACAAATTGTTTTGATTCCAGGTCCAACAAATCCTGAAGATTTCAGAAAATTGCTAAAGAAAAGGTAAAATGTTTAGAATAGAAAAAAAACCCAGACATATCTGCATAAGCATATGCATCAAATTCCTTTTGTCTTTAATGAATGTATGGCATTTGTTATTTTCCCAATACCGTAGTAAAGTAGAGAGAGCAGATGGAGGAAATGATGAAAGGTTCTGGGATGCGATGCTGAATGCTGACAGAAGAGACTACGAGCGCATCTGTTCAGAGTATGAGGTCACAGACTTACATTTGATTCTCAAAACGCTTGAAGAGAAACGGAAAGCGAGAGGACAGAAAAACAAGGTTTGAAAACTCATAGCTCTAAGTGTAATGTGGCTTTTGTCTGACATTAATTTATTTTCCAACTTCCATTCCGCACCAAAAATACAAGAAAAAACCTTTTTACTCTCAGCGAGTTTACAGTTTGTTTTAAGGATTTTTAAATTCTCCAATACTGATCCGAGTCACAAGTATACAGAGTCTCAGTCCAGAACTTGCATTATTTATATTTTTCCCCAATGTAGATTAACACTATAAGCTCAAGTTATTAGAATCAATGCTTATAGAGGATCACAGTGTAGGGAGAGAGTTTTTCTACACAAAGAATGTTTGTCTTGAGTCTTCAAACAAATGTCTAAAAATGATATTTTGGGTTATTTTGACGAGGTGTTTTATCAGTTACAGTAAGGACTACACCCACCAGTGACATCACTAAAGTGGAAGGAGTCTCTAGAAACAGGAAGTCATCCTCTGACCAGAGCAATACTCATGGCTATAGTCAGATCACCACATTACTGGTTAATTTCCAGTTTTAAAACAACTCTTGCTCAGAGAAGTCATACTGATGTGTTAAAATGCTGCATTACCTGTTTGTAAACCTTTACAATTTAGATTGAGGCCATTTGTTTAGTTTCTGCTGTTTGTTTCAACTGAACATGTTCAGTTGATGTGTGTAGCACAGCCAGTCCTGTATCACTCTGCTTCATTGGCTTCACTGGTTCATATACTGTAGATAGTCAGAATGACTTTTTTAAATACCATAAATCAGCCTCTAATTTGTTACTGATCTTCCTAGCAATAAGTATTGCTCCACTTAGAGGACCCCTTCCTGTTTTGTGATGTGCTTATTAATGGAATTTTAAAAAAACTCTCAAACTGCAGGAGGATGAGAGATAATGAGCTCAAGTTTTACTGCTGTTACTTGAACTTCATATCTATGTTAGACCAAAGTATTTTGTTTAAATTAATCTGAGTAAACTCAGCGATTTTAACCATGGCACTCACAATATTTTCTTAGATTTTTGGTCTCCTTGAACTCACCTCTGTCTCCTGATGAAAGGATATTATTGTCTCACAAAAGGTTGATGCCGCATTATGGTATGGTTGATATAACACAGGGAAAGTTGGTCAACGGTTTTCCAACTGTGTGTTCTGTTTCATAAAATAAATACAAAAATAAAATAAAATACTGCAGTTTTTGAAATGAACTAATATGCTGTTTAGAAATGTTAATAATAATGAAGTTTAGCTGTTTATTTAGTGATTTCATCTCTGTACCTGAACAGGACGGTGTCATCTACTGTGATGATGACTCAGAGAAACATGGCGTTCAGAGTGCTGGAAGAACAAACAGTGTCAGAATGAAAAACCTGCAGCAAAATGACTCAGGCCGGAACATGTGGGATGGTGAGATCAACCTGAGCAACAAACTACTAAATGAAGCTGGCTCTGAGGAGGACCCACTTCCTACAGAGTTCAGACGTAAGTTTTAAACAGAAATGAGTTTGAAATTGAAAAATAACAACACTGTTTTTGTCTTTTAGAATGTCTACTTGTCTTTTAGCAGGATTACTCTAAAAGTAGTTTCTGTCCTTCTAAAGTACAATCCAGGTTTTTAAATGGAATGACTGACTACCTCTCTTATGTCGCTCCGTCAGTGTGCCCCAGGGCAGCTGTGGCTACAACATAGCTTATCACCATCAGTGTGTGAATGACTGTTTGTGTTGTACAGTACACGCTTTGGGGAGTGTAGAACACTCTACAAGGCGCTATTTAAATACAGGCCATTTACCTCTCTTACTTTACACAAACTGATAACTCCAACTCAATTATGTCTCCCATTTTTGAGCTAAATGTGATGTTTTTTAAAATCAAGAAACAATTTTTGACATTTAAAAACTTTTTAGTAATGTCTAACTATTTTTCCCGCTATTTATAAACTGTGTTATCTTTACATAATGATGTAAATGTTTTTTTAAGCTGACATAATGCTCTAATGTAGAGTTTATTAGAAGCAATGTTAAATAAAAATTATATTTTCAAATACTTCATGTTTTGTTTATGGAAGCCCGTTTCCACCTATTTGAGGAAAAAATATTTATAACTTAGCATCTCATAATATTGACATGCTTTATCATAATTATGGCTTAGTATTTCATAATTATGAGTTATGAACTAACATGTCATGATCATAGTTTAAGACTACTTTTTTCTCAAAGTGGCAGAAACGAGCTTCCATACTTTTCCTTTTAAGGTGGAATGAGAAATTTCTTTTCATGTCTTAGCTTCAAATTTTCCTCATTCTTTATTCACTTACTGTAGAAAAATGTTTTCATAGATTTCAGCTTATTTAAAAATTCTAATAAAACTTTTTTCTAGTTTCCAATGTGGACTTTGTTATCAGAATTCGGGAGATTACAGCAGAGGAAAAAGACGATGCACTGTTTGAGTGTGTTCTGACACACCCCCTACCTAAGATAACATGGATGAAAAAAGGTCTCATCCTGGAAGATGGGGGGAAATATAGTATAACTGTGTCAGGAGAAAAACTAATTCACAGACTGCTGATCAAAGACTGTCATAAAATGGATAAAGGGATATATTCAGCAATTGCTGGCATCACGTCCTGTAGCGCCTGGCTGGTAGTAAAAGGTAACATCTCTTCATATAAAGTGTTTATATTATCGTAAGTGGTTCTAAATATGTCTTTTGTATTGATGGTTTTCACAAAAGTTTAATATCTTGCACTTTATATGCTTATAGCTCATAATAACCCTTTTGTTGGTAAGAAGACAATACGTAAAACTACATTAGCTAGTGGAGTCAAAACTGACCTGGAAAAAGTGGCCAGAGAACAGCAAATAAAACACCAGCAGGAAATGGAAAAGATCTTGAAAGCTGTCAGAGCAAAACACACTGCTGGAAAAGTGAAGGAAAAAATGCTACAGAGCACTGAAGGAGACCAGAATGGAAATAAAAGACAGGAGAAAATACAAAACAAAACCTCAGAAAATGGCACAGTAACAATGTTAGATGATTTGGGGTGCACAACAGTAGAAGAGCAACCAAAGGCAGGAGACCTCAAGTACAAAAAATGCACCAAAGTTCACGGGGGTCTCAACGAGTTAGCAGGTAAAGTTTTTAAATACCAAATAAATCAGTTTCCCTTGCCAACATAATAGTGAGCAGTTAGACTTTGGCATATATATTTTTTACTTCCTTGTAACAGTAGACTCACACAAAACTACAACAGTTTTAGCCATTACTGATTTTAAGATTGAGTGCCTTTCATAACTGATACACCACAGATGGAAATGAAGGAGAACTCTGTAAGGAAAGTATGAATGCAGAACCTGTGAAAAATTCAAGATGCATAAAACAAGATCGAGAATCAGAGTGTGGTGGAATTGATAAGAAATATACAGAAATGTTATGGTTCCTAAAATACTCAAATTATAATGCTGTCTGAAATGTTTATCTGCCATA
This sequence comes from Callopanchax toddi, assembly GCA_006937965.1. Classification (NCBI taxonomy): domain Eukaryota; kingdom Metazoa; phylum Chordata; class Actinopteri; order Cyprinodontiformes; family Nothobranchiidae; genus Callopanchax; species Callopanchax toddi. The sequence continues at coordinate 1,286,850 of SSNR01000048.1, read as the reverse complement.
ATTTACCTGCTTTAATTGTGGGTTGTGTCAATCCAGAGGTCAGTGACAGATGTGTTGATGTAGACCAGCATCAAGTGTTCACCATGAGTCAACATGAATCCAGAATAAAGAAGAACTTCAAAAAGATGGTCAGAAATAAAGGACAAACAAAGAAGGTTCATCAGAAAGAACAAACACTTGGTAAGAAGGTAACCTACAGACTGCACTGATGAGATATGCAACACATCCATGAGAAGCTTTGTTGCACCCTCACCACTCTCTGTATGTCTGTCCTACACTGGTACAGTTCTCGCAGACAATGTCAGGCTACAGCTAGAAGATTAGATTAGACTAGCACCGTGCAATCTGATAGAGTCAAAGCCTATAGGCATGATGTCAGTGTGGCCAGGCTTGCTTTAAATAGTCAACTAAGCCCTAGCAATTTGTGTGGTCTTCATGTCATGGATTTGCTGTCACTGCTGCAATTACCCAGGACCCACCAACAAAGAAAGCAACCAAGAGTGCAATCTTATGTTTGGTAAAATGTCATGGACATTTTGGAAAAAGAGTCAGAAGGACCTGATTTGCAAATGGGGGCACTATATGGGTTTCAACGTCTTGTCCAAGGACACTTTGACATGTGGTGAAGAAGCTGGAATTAAACCATCAATCTTACGTAGCCTCCCCAATGTGTAGTAGTGAGGTGTTCATCCTGTGTGAAAGATTATGGACATAAAATTTATTGTAGCAAACATCTTTTTGTTGTTGTTTATCTGTGCTTTAATAGAATGAGCATTGTTTCTCTTTTAGGCCTTGGCCACATTTTGGACATTTTTATAAATGGACATTTTTGATTAGCAAAACTTTAAACTTTTAAAAATGTTTTTTTAAGTAGGAATATTTATTTAATTTTAGTGCTTTCATGTAGATTGGAAATATGGGAATTTTCAGAAACAAAGCCATAAAAGCCTACTTCACCCCAATACTTTTTGCCAACGCAATGAATAACGTAGATAATTTACCTGTTTTCCTGCATCTGTCTCATTTTGTCCTGATCCTGTTGTCATTAAAGTTTAATTCAGAGTGAAATGAAGAATATCTGAAAGGAAACAATAAACTGTATCAAAGAGTTCTGGAAGAATCTTTAGCCATGCTAATATTCTTCCTCTGTATATGCTGTTTATAGGCGCTTTTGCCACTTTCATAGCCAATTGTGTGGTGAGTTTATTTCAGAATAATGTAGATATTTTCATAAATGGAAAAAATGTTTTGACAAAACTCAGTTTTGTGTAGACAGGAAGTGCATATTCAGAATATAATCTAAATAGTTCATAATATCTATAATATTTCTTCACTGTATTTTGTTTTGCCATTATTCTGGATGCTTTTGTCACATTCTTGCTTGGAGGGGGTATCTTTGCTTTATTATCAGAAAAATGTTTTTTATAAATGAAGGGAAAAACTACCCAGAGGTGTGTAGATGTGCTCTTAATTTAATGTTTTTTACTCATCCAAATAATGGAATGACATTTACATTTGTATACCTACAAGTGAAACCATTTTCATGTTAGTCGAGTTTAAGTTTATAAGGTAAATCAGCTAATGAATTAGATACCGTAATTGGTAAAACAATAAATTATAATTACAATGTTCTGTCCCTGTGGTTTCATGTAGAACTGGACTTATTACAATAAGTGTGCTCTGACACAGATCCAAAAGAAGAAGATGATGAAGAAGAAGAAGCAAGTCAACCAAGTGATAGTGATGAGAAGGAAGAGGCTACTGAAAAGACAAAACAACAAAGAAGTGCAAAGCAAAGCAAAAAGTCAAAGAAACCAACCAGTGGTAAGAAAATGCTACATTAATTCATAAACCTGCTACAGCATTAGAATAACTTAAAACACACGAGTTTCCCAATTAATTCAACGCCTGCTATAACTCTAGGCAGAACAGAGTGGCTATTTTAATACATAAAAATGTAAATTTCACAGTATTTAATAGTTACATATTCAGAAGGTAGATTTTTAAATAGTAAAACTATCTATACAGAATAAAAAGTCATGTTTTGTCAATATATATGGCCCAACTGTTGATGACACCTCATTTTATAATTCTCTTTTTCTGTACCCTCTGAACAATTGGATTGCTCACTTCTTCTGAGGGGGACATAAACTTTGGACTAAACGAAGAAATAGACTCAGTACAGTTGGGACTCAGCGCAGTTGGCAATCCACAAGTTAAACACTATATGAGTGATTATGGACTATACGATGCATGGCGATCTCTTTACCCCAAATGTAGATAATATACTTGTTTCTCATGTCCATCACTCTCACTCACACCTGGATTACTTTCTGGTTAGCAGTTCATTGTTGACTAACATTTTAGACACTGGGATTCACCCTATAGCTATAAGCGATCATGCTCCTGTTTCCTTAACTCTAGTAAATAAGGAGGTTACCAAGTGAAAGCTGGAGATTTAATACATCACTGCAAAGTGCTTTAAAGAAGAGTGGGCTTTATATTTAGGATATAATTCTCTGGGAGGCAGGGGAAGCAGTGATGAGAAGTAAAATAATCTCATTTTCATCACAAACGATAAAAATAGAAAATAAACGGATTTAGAAGCAATCATTAAATCTTTAGAGGCCTCCCAGGAAGAAGAAATGCAGGGCAAAATACGGAAAGCAAAACTAGAATTTAATTAAGTTATTGATAACAACACAAAATTCCTAGCACAGAGACTTAGGATAGAAAACTTTGAGCACCGTAATAAATCAGGTAGATTTGTAGATAACCATTTGAACACCCCCCCC